>JAYEVE010001108.1:0-52594 GCA_036346375.1 Guadua angustifolia
TGGGGTTTTGGGGTTTTTCGATTTCTCTCTGATGTTAATTTAATTCAAATCGGGATCCAAACAAGAGGAATTCATGAAAGTTTACCCTGAAGCAAAACACTCCGAAGAGACACCGGATTGGCCTCTTAAGTGTTGTCGGTGTTGTTGGAGCTTCTTTCGATCGATTCCGCTCTGATGTTAATTTCTTTCAAATCGGGATCCGAACAAATGGATTTCATGAAATTTGCCCCGAAACAAAGCACTCCGAAGACGCACCGGATTGTCCTCTTAAGTGTTGTCGGTCTTGTTGGAGCTTCTTTCGGTCGATTCCGCTCTGATGTTAATTTCTTTCATATCGGGATCCGAACAAGTGGATTTCATGAATGTTTGCCCTGAAGCGAAGCACTCCGAAGACACACCGGATTGACCTCTTAAGTGTTGTCGGTCTTGTTAGAGCTTCTTTCGGTCGATTCCGCTCTGATGTTAATTTCTTTCATATCGGGATCTGAACAAGTGGATTTCATGAATGTTTGCCCCGAAGCGAAGCACTCCGAAGACACACTGGATTGGCCTCTTAAGTGTTGTCGGTCTTGTTGGAGCTTCTTTTGGTCGATTTCGCTCTGATGTTAATTTCTTTCAAATCGGGATCGAACAAGTGGATTTCATGAAAGTTTGCCCGGGCGAAGCACTCAGAAGACACACCAGTTGGCCTCTTAAGTGTGTTCGGTCTTGTTGGAGCTCCTTTCTACGATTTCGCTCGATGTTAATTTCTTTCACATCGGATCCTAACAAGTGGAATTCATGAAAGTTTACCCCGAAGCGAAACACTCCGAAGACACACCGGATTGGCCTCTTAAGTGTTGTCGGTCTTGTTGGAGCTTCTTTCGGTCGATTCGCTCGATGTTAATTTCTTTCATATCGGGATCGAACAAGTGGATTGCATGAATGTTTGCCCGAACGAAGCACTCTGGAACACTGAGGATTGGCCTCTTAAGTGTTGTCGGTCTAGTTGGAGCTTCTTTCGATCGATTTCGCTCTGATGTTAATTTAGTTCAAATCGGGATCCAAACAAGTGGAATTCATTAAAGTTTGCCCCGAAGCGAAGCATTTCGAAGACACACCGGATTGGCCTCTTAAGTGTTGTCGGTCTTATTGGAGCTTCTTTCGGTCGATTCCGCTCTGATGATAATTTCTTTCATATCGGGATCCGAACAAGTGGATTTCATGAAAGTTTGCCCCGAAGCGAAGCACTCCAAAGACACACCGGATTGGCCTCTTAAGTGTTGTCGGTCTTGTTGGAGCTTCTTTCGGTCGATTTCGCTCTGATGTTAATTTTTTTCAAATCAGGATCCGAACAAGTGGGTTTCATGAAAGTTTGCCCCGAAGCGAAACACTCCGAAGACACGCTGGAATAGCCTATTAAGTGTTGTCGGTGTTGTTGGTGCTTGTTTCGGCCGGTTTCTCTCTGATGTTATTTTCATTCAAATCGGGATCCAAACAAGTGGAATTCATGAAAGTTTACCCCGAAGCGAAACACTCCGAAGACACACGGGATTGGCCTCTTAAGTGTTGTCGGTCTTGTTGGAGCTTCTTTCGGTCGATTTCGCTCTGATGTTAATTTCCTTCAAAACAAGATCCGAACAAGTGGATTTCATTAAAGTTTGCCCCAAAGCGAAGCACTCCGGAGACACACCAGATTGGTCTCTTAATTGTAGTCGGTTTTGTTGGAGCTTCTTTTGGTCGATTTCGCTCTGATGTTAATTTCTTTCATATCGGGATCCAAACAAGTGGAATTCATGAAAGTTTGCCCGGCTTAAGCACTCAGAAGACACTTTGGATTGCCCTATTAAGTGTTGTCGGTCTTGTTGGAGCTTCTTCGTCGATTCCTCTCGATGTTAATTTCTTTCAAATCGGGATCGAACAAGTGGATTTCATGAAAGTTTGCCCTGGCGCGGCAATTCAAGACACTGCCCGATTGGCCTCTTATATGTTGTGGGTCCTTAGGGACCATCTTTCTACGATTCCGGCTCGATAATTTCTTTCATATCGGGATCGATCGAACATGTGGATTGCATGAATGTTTGCCCCCTTAAGTTCTCTCGAAGACACCGGATTGGTCTCTTAAGTGTTGTCGGTGTTGTTGGTGCTTGTTTCGGCCGATTTCTCTCTGATGTTAATTTAATTCAAATCGGGATCCAAACAACAGGAATTCATGAAAGTTTACCCTGAAGTGAAACACTCCGAAGAGACACCGGATTGGCCTCTTAAGTGTTGTCGGTGTTTTGGAGCTTCTTTCGATCGATTCCGCTCTGATGTTAATTTCTTTAAAATCGGGATCCGAACAATTGGATTTCATGAAATTTGCCCCGAAACAAAGCACTCCGAAGACACACCGGATTGTCCTCTTAAGTGTTGTCGGTCTTGTTGGAGCTTCTTTCGATCGATTTCGCTCTGATGTTAATTTAATTCAAATCGGGATCCAAACAAGTGGAATTCATTAAAGTTTGCCCCGAAGCGAAGCACTCCGAAGACACACCGGATTGGCCTCTTAAGTGTTGTCGTTCGATTCCGCTCTGATGTTAATTTCTTTCATATCGGGATCCGAACAAGTGGATTGCGTGAATGTTTGCCCCGAATCGAAGCACTTCGAAGACACACCGGATTGCCCTCTTAAGTGTTGTCGGTCTAGTTGGAGCTTTGTTCGGAAGATTTCGCTCTGATGTTAATTTCTTTCAAATCGGGATCCGAACAAGTTGATTTCATGAAAGTTTGCCCCGAAGCGAAGCACTCCGAAGACACACCAGATTGGCCTCTTAAGTGTTGTCGGTCTTGTTGGAGCATCTTTCGGTCGATTTCGCTCTGATGTTAATTTTTTTCAAATCAGGATCCGAACAAGTGGGTTTAATGAAAGTTTGCCCCGAAGCGAAACACTCCGAAGACACGCTGGAATAGCCTATTAAGTGTTGTCGGTCTAGTTGGAGCTTCGTTCGGAAGATTTCGCTCTGATGTTAATTTCTTTCATATCGGGATCCGAACAAGTGGATTTCTTGAAAGTTTGCCCCGAAGCGAAGCACTCCGAAGACACACCGGATTGGCCTCTTAAGTGTTGTCGGTCTTGTTGGAGCTTCTTTCGGTCGATTCCGCTCTGATGTTAATTTCTTTCAAATCGGGATCTGAACAAGTGGATTTCATGAAAGTTTGCCCCGAAGCGAATCACTCCGAAGACACACTGGATTGGCCTATTAAGTTTTGTCGGTCTAGTTGAAGCTTTTTTCGGTCGATTTCACTCTGATGTTATTTTCATTCATATCGGGATCCAAATAAGTGGATTTCATGAATGTTTGCCCCGAAGCGAAGCACTCCGAAGACACACCGGATTGGCCTCTTAAGTGTTGTCGGTCTTGTTGGAGCTTCTTTCGGTCGATTTCGCTCTGATGTTAATTTTTTTCAAATCAGGATTCGAACAAGTGGGTTTCATGAAAGTTTGCCCCGAAGCGAAACACTCCGAAGACTTGCTGGAATAGCCTATTAAGTGTTGTCGGTGTTGTTTGTGCTTGTTTCGGCCGATTTCTCTATGATGTTATTTTCATTCAAATCGGGATCCAAACAAGTGGAATTCATGAAAGTTTACCCCGAAGCGAAGCACTCCGAAGACACACTGGATTGGCCTCTTAAGTGTTGTCGGTCTTGTTGGAGCTTCTTTCGATCGATTTCGCTCTGTTGTTAATTTCTTTCATATCTTGATCCGAACAAGTGGAATTCATGAAAGTTTTCCCCGAAGCGAAGCACTCCGAAGACACACCGGATTGGCCTCTTAAGTGTTGTCGGTCTTGTTGGAGCTTCTTTCGGTCGATTCCGCTCTGATGTTAATTTCTTTCATATTGGGATCCGAATAAGTGGATTGCATGAAAGTTTGCCCCGAAGCGAAGCACTCCGAAGACAAACCGGATTGGCCTCTTAAGTGTTGTCGATCTAGTTGGAGCTTCTTTCGATCGATTTCACTCTGATGTTAATTTCCTTCAAAACACGATCTGAACAAGTGGATTTCATGAAAGTTTGCCCCGAAGCGAAGCTCTCCGAAGACACACCGGATTGGCCTTTTAAGTGTTGTCGGTGTTGTTGGTGCTTGTTTCGGCCGATTTCTCTCTGATGTTAATTTAATTCAAATCGGGATCCAAACAAGAGGAATTCTTGAAAGTTTACCCTGAAGCGAAACACTCCGAAGAGACACCGGATTGGCCTCTTAAGTGTTATCGGTATTGTTGGAGCTTCTTTCGATCGATTCCGCTCTGATGTTAATTTCTTTCAAGTCGGGATCCGAACAAATGGATTTCATGAAATTTGCCCCGAAACAAAGCACTCCGAAGACACACCGGATTGTCCTCTTAAGTGTTGTCGGTCTAGTTGGAGCTTCTTTCGATCGATTTCGCTCTGATGTTAATTTAATTCAAATCGGGATCCAAACAAGTGGAATTCATTAAAGTTTGCCCCGAAGCGAAGCACTCCGAAGACACACCGGATTGGCCTCTTAAGTGTTGTCGGTCTTGTTGGAGCTTCTTTCGATCGATTCAGCCTCGATGATAATTTCTTTTCATATCGGGATCGAACAAGTGGATTTCCATGAAAGTTTGCTGACGAAAACACTCGACTTACTTTGGTTCAGTGGTACTAGTTCCTCCTTTGCTACATATTATTACCTGTCCAAGCTCCGCTATCTTCTAACCACACAGATTCCGGAATTTGCAATCACTTGCCACATCGAGGACTTGTAAGAACTTGGTAGAAGCTTGAGCGTGTGTGAGGCTTGCCACTTCATACCACCTAGTAGTTGATAGGAAAATATATACTTGTGTATTTTCTTGTTCTTCTACTAACAATGATGAGGACATCACTGCACGCCATGAGAAGAAGTGTACTACAATTGCTCCATCTCCTTCTAGTGATGGATATGAAGAATATGATGAGTTCGATGCTTTTATTGATTTGAAACATTTACAACTAGGTAAGATGAAGGTAAAGGAATACTATAGAGAATTTAAAACCTTGTTAAAACTTAGTGGGTTAAATGAATGTGATGAGGTAATTGAAAATAGATTTTTTAATGGATTAAATAAAGAGATTCGGGATATTCTCATTGATGACACATATAATTCTCTTTCACAATTGTTTAAGTGCCCTTAGAGCTGAAAATATGGTACTTGAATCATTGAAAGAATTTTTAGCTTCATTAGAGACACTCGTTGTTGCTTCTCCTCTTGTAGCTAACACTTAAGTAGGAAGGTAAGCATTGCAGAAGAAGAAGAATGAAGACAAGAAAAAAGGAGAAAGATGAGAGCATTGTTGCCACATGTGCAAATGAAGGTCAAACCATTGAAATCACACCTACATCAACTGAAGAGGACGTACAAGGTAATAAAAAGGTGATGCACCACGCATATGGTGAGAATATTTATGAGCTAAATTTATGCTGCTACTCATGCTATTAAAAGCAACCATTTGTGGAACTCATAGGTGATTTTCCTTTGTCACAAGAAGATATGATTGCTAGTTCTGTGAGAAAAGAAGAAGTTGTCTTGATAATGCTTCACTTATATCAACTCCCAACTAGCAAATGAACATGAAACTTTTTACTTGTGCTTGATAATAGACATGTTCTTCACATCGCTAGAGAAAAAAGATGAGCTTAAATTGATGTCTTCTTTAGATACTTTGGGTTACATTGAATTTAAAACTCTATGTGATCTAAATAGTTTAAGGAGAAACTTGCTCTTCATTGCAATTTGCCATGCTTCTGAGAGAAATATTCTTCATGTTATTGGCGATTATAATGAGAAAGGAGATTATATGGTTCATCGTGTTTACATTTGTTCTTCCCCATTACTTTGACAACAAAGGATGTGTCTATGCTTACTTTTGTTGTTTACTTTGTTGTTTCCACTAACCTTTCACGAGGAGCATGTCATGGAGTAGAGGGCGACTCCAATTCAAGAAGGGAGGATGATGAGGACATTCAGCCAACATGTGCGTGACCCATTGTCTCTCCTTCCTCTCACGTCTACTTCCCCGGCGCCTTGCGTTTTCTAAATCGCATGGAGGCCTCAATCCACATGCTCGGCCCATCGAGACTTCCTGAGTGGACCGGCACCTCAATCCCACACCCCTGGAGGATGGCCCATATGCCTCCAGGATGGCCCAAGATCAAGCCCAATTTGTCTTCGTGTCGGTTCGGCCATCCAGGAAGCAGTACTTCAAGCGGACATAACTTGGGCTCCCGGACTCCGTTTTTAGTGTGCGACCACCCATTTGAAAGGTATCAAGATAAACTTTCCAGTGCATCTGGTCTCAAGGCCAAATTCCTCATGGAACGTCGGGAAATCACTGAACAATCAACAGTCCGAATCTGCCAGGAGCTGCGCACACCTTAATGGTGGGCCGTGGGCCTTGTAATTTGTTGGAGGGGCTAGGCGGGGTTGAGACGTGGGGAGCAAACCCTAGCACGCCCTCCTGTGGCCGCCACCCTTTGGCCATCCTTTCTCTTCCCCATTATAAAAAACTAGCCGCCGCCACTTTTGATCAGGTTTTGTTGTGTTTGGTAGACCCGTAAGCGTCCCCTCCTCATGTTTGCGCTGCGTGCGATGTTAATTTCTTTCATATCGATCCGAACAAGTGGATTGCATGAAAGTTTGTTCGCTTAAGCACTCAAGACAACCCGGATTGGCCTCTTAAGTGTTGTAGGTCCAGTTGGAGCTTTTTTCGATCGATTTCGCCTCGATGTTAATTTAATTCAAATCGATCCAAACAAGTGGAATTCATTAAAGTTTGCCCGGGCGAAGCACTCAAGACACATCGAATTGGCCTCTTAAGTGTTGTCGGTCTTGTTGGAGCTTCTTTCATCGATTTCGCTCGATGTTAATTTCTTTCATATCGATCCAACAAGTGGATTTCATGAAAGTTTGCCCGGCTTAAGCACTCAAGACACACCGGATTGGCCTCTTAAGTGTTGTCGGTCATGTTGGAGCTTCTTTCGATCGATTTCGCTCTGATGTTAATTTCTTTCAAATCGGGTTCCGAACAAGTGGATTTCATGAAAGTTTGCCCCGAAGTGAAGCACTCCGAAGACACACCGGATTGGCCTCTTAAGTGTTGTCGGTCTTGTTGGAGCTTCTTTCGGTCGATTTCGCTCTGATGTTAATTTCTTTCAAATCGGGATATGAACAAGTGGATTTCATGAAAGTTTTCCACGAAGCGAAACACTCCGAAGACACGCCGGAATAGCCTATTAAGTGTGGTCGGTCTTGTTCGTGCTTGTTTCGGTCGATTTTGCTCTAATGTTAATTTCATTCAAATCGGGATCAAACAAGTGGAATTCATGAAAGTTTGCCCCTGAAGCGACACACTACGAAAATGCTCCGAATTTCACACCAAAGTGTCGCCGGTCCCTTTAGAGCTTGTTTTGGTCGATTTCGCTCTAATGTTAATTTCATTCACATCGGGATCCAAACAAGTGGATTTCATGAAATTTGCCCCGAAGCGAAACACCCTGAAGACCCATCGGATTGGCCTCTTAAGTGTTGTCGGTCTACTTGGAGCTTCTTTCGGTCGATTTCGCTCTGATGTTAATTTCTTTCATATCGGGATTCGAACAAGTGGAATTCATGAAAGTTTACCATGAAGCGAAACACTCCGAAGACACACCGGATTGGCCCCTTTTATGTTATCGGTCTTGTTGGAGCTTCTTTCGGTCGATTTCGCTCTGATGTTAATTTCTTTCAAATCGGGATCCGAACAAGTGGATTTCATGAAAGTTTTCCCCGAAGCGAAACACTCCGAAAACACACCGGATTGGCCTCTTTAGTGTTGTCGGTCTTGTTGGAGCTTGTTTCGGTCGATTCCGCTCTGATGTTAATTTCATTCATATCTGGATCCGAACAAGTGGAATTCATGAAAGTTTACCCTGAATTGAAGAAGTCCGAAGACACACCAGATTGGCCTCTTAAGTGTTGTCGGTCTTTTTGGAGCTTCTTTCGGTCGATTCCGCTCTGATGTTAATTTATTTCAAATCGGGATCCGAACAAGTGGATTTCATGAAAGTTTGCCCCGAAGCGAAGCACTCCGAAGACACACCGGATTGGCCTATTAAGTGTTGTCGGTCTAGTTGGAGCTTTTTTCGGTCGATTTCGCTCTTATGTTAATTTCTTTCATATCGATCCAAACAAGTGGAATTCATGAAAATTTGCCCGGCTTAAACACTCAAGAGACACACCGGATTGGCCTCTTATGTGTTGTCACCTTGTTGGAGCTTCTTTCGGAGATTTCGCCTCGATGTTAATTTCTTTCTTATCGGGATCCAACAAGTGGATTTCATGAAAGTTTGCCCCAGAGCTTAAACACTCCGAAGACACACCGGATCGGCCTCTTAAGTGTTCTCGATCTAGTTGGAGCTTCTTTTGATCGATTTCGCTTTGATGTTAATTTAATTCAAATCGAGATCCAAACAAGTGGAATTCATGAAAGTTTGCCCCGGCTTAATCAATTCAAGACACCGGATTGGCCTCTTAAGTGTTGTCGGTCTTGTTGAGCTTCTTTCGTCGATTCCGCCTCGATGTTAATTTCATCATATCGATCCGAACATGTGGATTGATGAATGTTTGCCCCGGCTTAAGCACTCAAGACACACCGGACTAGGCCTATTAAGTGTTGTCGGTCTAGTTGGAGCTTCTTTCGATCGATTTCGCTCTGATGTTAATTTCTTTCATATCGGGATCCGAATAATTGGAATTCATGAAAGTTTACCCTGAAGCGAAACACTCCGAAGACACACCGGATTGGCCCCTTATGTGTTATCGGTCTTGTTGGAGCTTCTTTCGGTCGATTTCGCTCTGATGTTAATTTCTTCAAATCGGGATCCGAACAAGTGGATTTCTTGAAAGTTTGCCCCGAAGCGAAGCACACCGAAGACACACCGGATTGGCCTCTTATGTTTTGTCGGTCTTGTTGGTGCTTCTCTCGGTCGATTTCGCTCCGATGTTAATTTCTTCAAATCGGGATCCAAACAAGTGGATTTCATGAAAGTTTTCCCCGAAGCGAAACACTCCGAAGACACGCCGGAATATCCTATTAAGTGTTGTCGGTCTTGTTCGTGCCTGTTTTGGTCGATTTTGCTCTGATGTTAATTTCATTCAAATCGGGATCCAAACAAGTGGAATTCATGAAAGTTTGCCCTGAAGCGACATACTCCGAAAGTGCTCCAAATTTCACACCAAATTGTCGCCGGTCCATTTGGAGCATGTTTTGGTCGATTTTGCTCTAATGTTAATTTCATTCACATCCGGATCCAAACAAGTGGATTTCATAAAATTTGCCCCGAAGCGAAACACTCCGAAGTCACTCCAGATTGCCCTGGTATGTGTTGTCGGTCTGGTTGGAGCTTGTTTCGGTCGATTTCGCTTTGATGTTAATTTGATACAAATCGAGATCCGAACAGGTGGATTCTATGAAAGTTAGCAGCGGACCGAATCACTCTGAAAAGGCACCGAATTGCACTCCAACGTATCGCCGGTCTCATTGGAGCTTGTTTTTAATGATTTCGCTCTGATGTTAATTTCTTTCATATCGGGATCCGAGCAAGCGGATTTCATGAAAGTTTACCCCTAAGTGAAGCACTCTGAAGACACACCGGATTGGCCTCTTAAGTGTTGTCGGTCTACTTGGAGCTTCTTTCGGTCGATTTCGCTCTGATGTTATTTCTTTCATATCTGGATCCGAACAAGTGGAATTCATGAAAGTTTATCCTGAAGCGAAACACTCCGAAGACACACCGGATTGGCCTCTTAAGTGTTGTCGGTCTTGTTGGAGCTTCTTTCGGTCGATTTCGCTTTGATGTTAATTTGTTTCATATCGGGATCCGAACAAGTGGATTTCATGAAAGTTTGCCCCGAAGCGAAACTCTCCGACGACACACCGGATTGGCCTCTTAAGTGTTGTCGGTCTAGTTGGAGCTTCTTTCGGTCTATTTCACTCTGATGTTAGTTTAATTCAAATCAGGATCCAAACAAGTGGAATTCATTAATGTTTGCCCCGAAGCGAAGCACTCCGAACACACACCGGATTGGCCTCTTAAGTTTTGTCGGTCTTGTTGGAGCTTCTTTCGGTCGATTTCGCTCTGATGTTAATTTCTTTCATATCGGGATCCGAACAAGTGGATTGCATGAAAGTTTGCTCCGAAGCGAAGCACTCCGAAGACAACCCGGATTGGCCTCTTAAGTGTTGTAGGTCCAGTTGGAGCTTCTTTCGATCGATTTCGCTCTGATGTTAATTTAATTCAAATCGGGATCCAAACAAGTGGAATTCATTAAAGTTTGCCCCGAAGCGAAGCACTCCGAAGACACACCGAATTGGCCTCTTAAGTGTTGTCGGTCTTGTTGGAGCTTCTTTCGGTCGATTCTGCTCTGATGATAATTTCTTTCATATCAGGATCCGAACAAGTGGATTTCATGAAAGTTTGCCCCGAAGCGAAGCACTCCGAAGACACACCGGATTGGCCTCTTAAGTGTTGTCGGTCATGTTGGAGCTTCTTTCGATCGATTTCGCTCTGATGTTAATTTCTTTCAAATCGGGTTCCGAACAAGTGGATTTCATGAAAGTTTGCCCTGCTTAAGCACTCAAGACACACCGATTGGCCTCTTAAGTGTTGTCGGTCTTGTTGGAGCTTCTTTCGGTCGATTTCGCTCGATGTTAATTTCTTTCAAATCGATATGAACAAGTGGATTTCATGAAAGTTTTCACTGGCTTAAACACTCCAAGACACGCCGAATAGCCTATTAAGTGTGGTCGGTCTTGTTCGTGCTTGTTTCGGTCGATTTTGCTCTAATGTTAATTTCATTCAAATCGGGATCAAACAAGTGGAATTCATGAAAGTTTGCCCCGGGTTATTAATACACTACGAAAATGCTCCGAATTTCACACCAAAGTGTCGCCGGTCCCTTTGGAGCTTGTTTTGGTCGATTTCATCTAATGTTAATTTCATTCACATCGGTATTCAAACAAGTGGATTTCATGAAATTTGCCCCGAAGCGAAACACCCTGAAGACACAACGGATTGGCCTCTTAAGTGTTGTCGGTCTACTTGGAGCTTCTTTCGGTCGATTTCGCTCTGATGTTAATTTCTTTCATATCGATTCAACAAGTGGAATTCATGAAAGTTTACCATGAAGCTTAAACACTCAAGACACACCGGATTGGCCTTTATGTGTTATCGGTCTTGTTGGAGCTTCTTTTCGATCGATTTCGCCTCGATGTTAATTTCTTTCAAATCGATCCGAACAAGTGGATTTCATGAAAGTTTTCCCGAAGTTTAAACACTCAAAACACACCGGATTGGCCTCTTTAGTGTTGTCGGTCTTGTTGGAGCTTCTTTGACGATTCCGCCTCGATGTTAATTTCTTTCATATCCGATCCGAACAAGTGGAATTCATGAAAGTTTACCCTGAATTGAAGAAGTCCGAAGACACACCAGATTGGCCTCTTAAGTGTTGTCGGTCTTTTTGGAGCTTCTTTCGGTCGATTCCGCTCTGATGTTAATTTATTTCAAATCGGGATCCGAACAAGTGGATTTCATGAAAGTTTGCCCCGAAGCGAAGCACTCCGAAGACACACCGGATTGGCCTATTAAGTGTTGTCGGTCTAGTTGGAGCTTTTTTCGGTCGATTTCGCTCTTATGTTAATTTCTTTCATATCGGGATCCAAACAAGTGGAATTCATGAAAATTTGCCCGGCTTAAACACTCAAGAGACACCGGATTGGCCTCTTATGTGTTGTCGGCCTTGTTGGAGCTTCTTTCGTAGATTTCGCTCGATGTTAATTTCTTTCATATCGGGATCGAACAAGTGGATTTCATGAAAGTTTGTCCAGAGCTGGCACTCAAGACACACCGGATTGGCCTCTTAAGTGTTCTCGATCTAGTTGGAGCTTCTTTTGATCGATTTCGCTTGATGTTAATTTAATTCAAATCGAGATCCAAACAAGTGGAATTCATGAAAGTTTGCCCCGGCTTAATCAATTCAAGACACCGGATTGGCCTCTTAAGTGTTGTCGGTCTTGTTGGAGCTTCTTTGGTCGATTTCGCTCGATGTTAATTTCTTTCATATCGATCCCAACAAGTGGATTTCATGAAAGTTTGCCCCGGTTAAGCACTCAAGACACACCGGATAGGCCTATTAAGTGTTGTCGGTCTAGTTGGAGCTTCTTTCGATCGATTTCGCCTCGATGTTAATTTCTTTCATATCGATCCGAACAAGTGGATTTCATGAATGTTTGCCCGGTTAAGCACTCAAGACACACCGGATTGGCCTATTAAGTGTTGTCGATCTAGTTGGAGCTTCTTTGGTCGATTTCGCTCGATGTTAATTTCTTTCATATCGATCCAACAAGTGGATTTCATGAAAGTTTGTCCCGGCGAAGCACTCAAGAAGACACACCGGATTGGCCTCCTAAGTGTTGTCGGTCTTGTTGGAGCTTCTTTCTAAGATTTCGCTCGATGTTAATTTCTTTCATATCGATCCGAACAAGTGGATTTCATGAAAGTTTGCCCGAAGCAAAGCACTGCGAAGACACACCGGATTGGCCTCTTAAGTGTTGTCGGTCTTGTTGGAGCTTGTTTCGGTCGATTTCCCTCTGATGTTAATTTCTTTCATATCGGGATCCAAACAAGTGGATTTCATGAAAGTTTGCCCCGGCGAAACACTCCAAGACAAATCGAATGGCCTAAGTGGATTCTTAAGTTAGTTGTCGAAACACTCCAAAATTGTTGGAGCTTCATTGGAGCTTGTTTTGCACGATTTCACTCGATGTTAATTTCTTTCAAATCGGGATCCGAACAAGTGGATTTCATGAAAGTTTGCCCCGAAGCGAAGCACTCCGAAGACACACCGGATTGGCCTATTAAGTGTTGTCGGTCTAGTTGGAGCTTTTTTCGGTCGATTTCGCTCTTATGTTAATTTCTTTCATATCGATCCAAACAAGTGGAATTCATGAAAATTTGCCCGGTTTAAACACTCAAGAGACACACGGATTGGCCTCTTAAGTGTTGTCGGTCTTGTTGGAGCTTTTTTCGGAGATTTCGCTCGATGTTAATTTCTTTCTTATCGATCCAACAAGTGGATTTCATGAAAGTTTGCCCCAGAGCGAAACACTTGACGACACACGGATTGGCCTCTTAAGTGTTGTCGGTCTAGTTGGAGCTTCTTTCGATCGATTTCGCTCTGATGTTAATTTAATTCAAATCGGGATCCAAACAAGTGGAATTCATGAAAGTTTGCCCGGCTTAATCATTCAAGACACCGGATTGGCCTCTTAAGTGTTGTCGGTCTTGTTGGAGCTTCTTTGGTCGATTCGCTCGATGTTAATTTCTATCATATCGGGATCCGAACATGTGGATTGGATGAATGTTTGCCCCGAAGCGAAGCACTCCGAAGACACACCGGACTAGGCCTATTAAGTGTTGTCGGTCTAGTTGGAGCTTCTTTCGGTCGATTTCGCTCTGATGTTAATTTCTTTCATATCGGGATCCGAACAAGTGGATTTCATGAAAGTTTGCCCGGCTTAAACACTCAAGACACACCGGATTGGCCTATTAAGTGTTGTCGGTCTTGTTCGTGCCTGTTTTGGTCGATTTTACTCTGATGATAATTTCATTCAAATCGATCCAAACAAGTGGAATTCATGAAAGTTTTTCAAATGAAAGTGTTTGGTCCCTTTGGAGCATGTGTTCGTCGATTTCGCTCTAATGTTAATTTCATTCACATCGGGATCCAAACAAGTGGATTTCATAAAATTTGCCCGAAGTGAAACACTCAAGACACTCCAGTTGCCTCTTAAGTGTTGTCGGTCTTGTTGGAGCTTGTTTCGGTCGATTTCGCTTTGATGTTAATTTGATACAAATCGAGATCCGAACAGGTGGATTCTATGAAAGTTAGCCGGACGAATCACTCAAGAGGCACCGGATTGCACTCCTTACGTGTTGTCGGTCTTGTTGGAGCTTGTTTGGTCGATTTCGCTCGATGTTAATTTCTTTCATATCGGGATCCGAGCAAGTGGATTTCATGAAAGTTTACCCCTTAGTGAAGCACTCCGAAGACACACCGGATTGGCCTCTTAAGTGTTGTCGGTCGACTTGGAGCTTCTTTCGGTCGATTTCTTTCTGATGTTAATTTCTTTCATATCGGGATCCGAACAAGTGGAATTCATGAAAGTTTATCCTGAAGCGAAACACTCCGAAGACACACCGGATTGGCCTCTTAAGTGTTGTCGGTCTTGTTGGAGCTTCTTTCGGTCGATTTCGCTCTGATGTTAATTTGTTTCATATCGGGATCCAAACAAGTGGATTTCATGAAAGTTTGCCCCGAAGCGAAACTCTCTGACGACACACCGGATTGGCCTCTTAAGTGTTGTCAGTCTAGTTGGAGCTTCTTTCGGTCTATTTCACTCTGATGTTAATTTAATTCAAATCAGGATCCAAACAAGTGGAATTCATTAAAGTTTGCCCCGAAGCGAAGCACTCCGAACACACACCGGATTGGCCTCTTAAGTTTTGTCGGTCTTGTTGGAGCTTCTTTCGGTCGATTCCGCTCTGATGTTAATTTCTTTCATATCGGGTTCCGAACAAGTGGATTGCATGAAAGTTTGCCCCGAAGCGAAGCACTCCGAAGACAAACCGGATTGGCCTCTTAAGTGTTGTAGGTCCAGTTGGAGCTTCTTTCGATCGATTTCGCTCTGATGTTAATTTAATTCAAATCGGGATCCAAACAAGTGGAATTCATTAAAATTTGCCCCGAAGCGAAGTACTCCCAAGACACACCGAATTGGCCTCTTAAGTGTTGTTGGTCTTGTTGGTGCTTCTTTCGGTCGATTCCGCTCTGATGATAATTTCTTTCATATCGGGAACCGAACAAGTGGATTTCATGAAAGTTTGCCCCGAAGCGAAGCACTCCGAAGACACACCGGATTGGCCTCTTAAGTGTTGTCGGTCTTGGTGGAGCTTCTTTCGGTCGATTTCGCTCTGATGTTAATTTCTTTCAAATCGGGATCTGAACAAGTGGATTTCATGAAAGTTTTCCACGAAGCGAAACACTCCGAAGACACGCCGGAATAGCCTATTAAGTGTGGTCGGTCTTGTTCGTGCTTGTTTCGGTCGATTTTGCTCTGATGTTAATTTCATTCAAATCGGGATCCAAACAAGTGGAATTCATGAAAGTTTTCCCTGAAGCGACACACTACGAAAATGCTCCGAATTTCACACCAAAGTGTCGTCGGTCCCTTTGGAGCTTGTTTTGGTCGATTTCGCTCTAATGTTAATTTCATTCACATTGGGATCCAAACAAGTGGATTTCATGAAATTTGCCCCGAAGCGAAACACCTTGAAGACCCATCGGATTGGCCTCTTAAGTGTTGTCGGTCTACTTGGAGCTTCTTTCGGTCGATTTCACTCTGATGTTAATTTCTTTCATATCGGGATCCGAACAAGTGGAATTCATGAAAGTTTACCCAGAAGCGAAACACTCCGAAGACACACCGGATTGGCCCCTTTTGTGTTATCGGTCTTGTTGGAGCTTCTTTCGGTCGATTTCGCTCTGATGTTAATTTCTTTCAAATCGGGATCCGAACAAGTGGATTTCATGAAAGTTTTCCCCGAAGCGAAACACTCCGAAAACACACCGGATTGGCCTCTTTAGTGTTGTCGGTCTTGTTGGAGCTTGTTTCGGTCGATTCCGCTCTGATGTTAATTTCTTTCATATCTGGATCCGAACAAGTGGAATTCATGAAAGTTTACCCTGAAGCGAAGAAGTCCGAAGACACACCAGATTGGCCTCTTAACTGTTGTCGGTCTTTTTGGAGCTTCTTTCGGTCGATTCCGCTCTGATGTTAATTTATTTCAAATCGGGATCCGAACAAGTGGATTTCATGAAAGTTTGCCCCGAAGCGAAGCACTCCGAAGACACACCGGATTGGCCTATTAAGTGTTGTCGGTCTAGTTGGAGCTTTTTTCGGTCGATTTCGCTCTTATGTTAATTTCTTTCATATCGGGATCCAAACAAGTGGAATTCATGAAAATTTGCCCCGAAGCGAAACACTCAGTAGACAGACCGGATTGGCCTCTTAAGTGTTGTCAGTCTTGTTGGAGCTTCTTTCGGTAGATTTCGCTCTGATGTTAATTTCTTTCTTATCGGGATCCGAACAAGCGGATTTCATGAAAGTTTGCCCCGTAGCGAAACACTCCGACGACACACCGGATCGGCCTCTTAAGTGTTCTCGGTCTAGTTGGAGCTTCTTTCGATCGATTTCGCTTTGATGTTAATTTAATTCAAATCGAGATCCAAACAAGTGGAATTCATGAAAGTTTGCCCCGAAGCGAATCACTCCGAAGACACCGGATTGGCCTCTTAAGTGTTGTCGGTCTTGTTGGAGCTTCTTTCGGTCGATTCCGCTCTGATGTTAATTTCTATCATATCGGGATCCGAACATGTGGATTGGATGAATGTTTGCCCCGAAGCGAAGCACTCCAAAGACACACCGGACTGGGCCTATTAAGTGTTGTTGGTCTAGTTGGAGCTTCTTTCGGTCGATTTCGCTCTGATGTTAATTTCTTTCATATCGGGATCCGAACAAGTGGATTTCATGAATGTTTGCCCCGAAGCGAAGCACTCCGAAGACACACCGGACTAGGCCTATTAAGTGTTGTCGGTCTAGTAGGAGCTTCTTTCGGTCGATTTCGCTCTGATGTTAATTTCTTTCATATTGGGATCCGAACAAGTGGATTTCATGAATGTTTGCCCCGAAGCGAAGCACTCCGAAGACACACCGGATTAGGCCTATTAAGTGTTGTCGATCTAGTTGGAGCTTCTTTCGGTCGATTTCGCTCTGATGTTAATTTCTTTCATATCGGGATCCGAACAAGTGGATTTCATGAAAGTTTGTCCCGAAGCGAAGCACTCCGAAGACACACCGGATTGGCCTCTTAAGTGTTGTCGGTCTTGTTGGAGCTTCTTTCGGTCGATTTCGCACTGATGTTAATTTCTTTCATATCGGGATCCGAACAAGTGGATTTCATGAAAGTTTGCCCGGCTTAAACACTCAAGATGAACACACCGAATAGCCTATTAAGTGTTGTCGGTCTGTTGGAGCTTCTTTTCCACGATTTCTCTCTGATGTTAATTTAATTCAAATCGTGATTCGAACAAGTGGATTTCATAAAAGTTTGCGCCGAAGCGAAGCACTCCGAAGACACACCGGATTGGGCTCTTAAGTGTTGTCGATCTTGTTGGAGCTTCTTTCGGTCGATTTCGCTCTGATGTTAATTTCTTTCATATCGGGATCCGAACAAGTGGAATTCATGAAAGTTTACCCTGAAGCGAAACACTCCGAAGACACACCGGATTGGCCCCTTATGTGTTATCGGTCTTGTTGGAGCTTCTTTCGGTCGATTTCACTCTGATGTTAATTTCTTTCAAATCGGGATTCGAACAAGTGGATTTCATGAAAGTTTGCCCCGAAGCGAAACACTCCGAAGACACACCGGATTGGCCTCTTTAGTGTTGTCGGTCTTGTTGGAGCTTGTTTCGGTCGATTTCGCTCTGATGTTAATTTATTTCATATCAGGATCCGAACAAGTGGATTTCATGAAAGTTTGCCCCGAAGCGAAACACTCCGAAGACACGCCGGAATAGCCTATTAAGTGTTGTCGGTGTTGTTGGTCCTTCTTCCATCGATTTCTCTCTGATGTTAATTTAATTCAAATCGTGATTCGAACAAGTGGATTTCATAAAAGTTTGCGCCGAAGCGAAGCACTCCAAAGACACACCGGATTGGCCTCTTAAGTGTTGTCGGTCTTGTTGGAGCTTCTTTCGGTCAATTCCGCTCTGATGTTAATTTCTATCATATCGGGATCCGAACATGTGGATTGGATGAATGTTTGCCCCGAAGCGAAGCACTCCGAAGACACACCGGACTAGGCCTATTAAGTGTTGTCGGTCTTGTTGGAGCTTCTTTCGGTCGATTTCGCTCTGATGTTAATTTCTTCATATCAGGATCCGAACAAGTGGATTTCATGAAAGTTTGCCCCGAAGCGAAACACTCCGAAGACACGCCGGAATAGCGTATTAAGTGTTGTCGGTGTTGTTGGTGCTTCTTCCGCCGATTTCTCTCTGATGTTAATTTAATTCAAATCGGGATTCGAAAAAGTGGATTTCATAAAAGTTTGCGCCGAAGCGAAGCACTCCGAAGACACACCGGATTGGCCTCTTAAGTGTTGTCGGTCTTGTTGGAGCTTCTTTCGGTCGATTTCGCTCTGATGTTAATTTCTTTCAAATCGGGATCCGAACAAGTGGATTTCATGAAAGTTTCCCCCGAAGCGAAACACTCCGAAGACACGCCGGAATGGCCTATTAAGTGTTGTCGGTCTTGTTCGTGCTTGTTTCGGTCGATTTTGCACTGATGTTAATTTGATTCAAATCGGGATCCAAACAAGTGGAATTCTTGAAAGTTTGCCCTGAAGCGTCACACTCTGAAAATGCTGTGAATTTCACACCAAAGTGTCACCGGTCGTGATACGAGGGTGCGCACGACCTTCACGACGTAGAATCGAAGATACTCGTGAAACCTGACGAGTCTTGTGCAGCCAACCGTTGCACCGGCAACAACCTGCAGCTCCGAGTTCGCCCAACCTCACGTTGTCCACTCAACCAAGTCAAGCGGAATACAATTCGCTGCAATCGCAAAGAATTTGCAAGAACAACGGGAAGGAATGCACGATTCTCAGAGATGATTCAGCCGGTGGCTAGAACACTCGAGAACATGCATAAAGCATAATTGTTTCAATCTGAAAATATCCCAAAAGTTCCACACACATTGAGAAAGATCCTATTATATAGAAGGAATGGAGAGAGAGATGGAGAGGTGTCCAGGTCTGATCTGGACGTTTTACATGGCATTAAGCCAATATTGGTGCACAGCACCCTAATTAAGGCAAATAAAATGTTGACAGTTTCTGGTCTCCATATTAATTCGATGATAACTCTCTGCTCTTATGGAATTATTGGATGGGGCCAGATCCATTGAAAAGCTTATCTCATAAGCTTTCAAAGCTGTGGTCGAACACTTTTATTGGATTTAAGATGCAGTTTCTATGAGCATTTTACTCCCAGCTGGTCACTGGAAACCGAAATGGCCTTCATTGCATTCATTGCTTGATTGATGGCTGTTGATGACTTGGTGGATGGCTGTGGATGACTTGGTGCAGCTCCTTTGGCCACTCTTCAGTGTTTTCATACCTAAGAACAATTAAATTATGGGCATTAGGTAGCAGCTGATTCTCATGTGTAATGCTATTCTTATTTAGGAGCGAGTTCACCTGTTGATTTATTTGCTTTGCTCGAGCGCGGGTTATTGCTCCTTCAAAATGATTTAGAATATCTTGATCAGTAGGGGAAGGAAATGATGATGACGCTAGGCTGCCCGTATCATCCTCCCCTTCTTGAAAAGGAGTCGTCCTCGACTGCTTTCTTCCGTCCAAAGAACGGTGACAAATTGGCAACATTGAAAGTTGTACTCACATTGTAGTCATCTCCGGAAGCTCAATCTTGTATGCATTGTCGTTTATCTTTCTAACACTTTGAATGGACCATCAGCACGTGGCATAAGCTTGGACTTGCGCTTCATGAAAACGCTCTTTGCGTAGATGCACCCAAACCAGATCACCCGGTTTGAAAAGCATCTTCTTTCTTCCTTTGTTTGCCTTTTGAGCGAAATATCGTGCCTTCTTCTCTATAGCTTCCTTGGTCTTGGATGCATAGCTTTCACAAACTCAGCGCGCTTTGTTGCCTCCTTGTTTGCTCTCTCTTGAAAAGGAAGTGGCAACAAATCAAGCGGTGTGATTGGCTTAAAACCATACACCACTTCAAACGGGCACAATTGTGTTGTTGGGTGAACAGCTCTATTGTATGCAAATTCAACATGTGGAAGGCAGTCCTCCCATTCCTTCATGTTCTTCTTGATCATTGTTCGCAGCAACATGGAGAGTGTACGGTTTACCACCTCTGTTTGACCATCAGTTTGTGGGTGACAAGTTGTTGAAAACAACAATTTTGTCCCAAGTTTGGCCCACAATGTCTTCCAAAAGTAACTCATAAACTTCACATCACGATCTGAAACAATGGTTCTAGGCATCCCATGCAATCTCACAATTTCCCTGAAAAACAAATCAGCAATATGTGAAGCATCGTCGGTCTTGTGACAAGGAATAAAGTGTGCCATTTTAGAAAACCTATCCACAGTTACAAATATGGAATCTCTCCCGCTCTTTGTCCTAGGCAATCCCACAATAAAGTCCATGCTAATATCCTCCCAAGGTGCACTAGGAACAGGAAGTGGAGTATACAAGCCATATGGATTAAGTTTGGACTTAGCTTTATGGCATGTGGCACATCATTTGCACAAATCGCTCAACATCTCGTTGCATCTTTGGCCAATAAAATTATTGGACAGCATGGCCAAAGTCTTTTCTGTCCCAAAATGTCCCATTAAACCACCGCCATGTGATTCTGCAACAACAACAACAAACGATGCATTTCTGGAACACATAGCTTGTTAGCATGGAACAAGAACCCGTCATGAACATGAAATTTTTCCCAGCCTTTCCCATCTTTACATTTAGAGTATGGTTCAGCAAATTCTTTATCTACAACATACAAATCTTTCAAACTTTCCAAACCTGGAACGTTAATATCAAGTTGAGATAAAAGAACAATCCTGCGAGACAAGGCATCTGCAACAACATTTTCTTTACCTTTCTTGTGCTTCACAATGTACGAAAAAGATTCAATAAACTCCATCCATTTGGCATGCCTGCGGTTCAGTTTAGCTTGCCCTCTCAAGTATTTCAAAGCTTCATGATCAGAATGAATGATAAATTCTTTGGGCAAAACATAATGTTGCCAAGTTTCCAAAACACGAACCAAAGCATACAACTCTTTGTCTTAAACAGGATAGTTCAGTTGAGCACCACCAAGTTTCTCACTAAAATATGCTACTGGTTTTCCTTCTTGCATCAAAACACCGCCAATGCCCAAACCACTAGCATCACATTCAATTTCAAACATTTTTTAAAATCGAGCAAAATAAGCAAAGGTGCTTGATTAAACATTTCTTGAGTTCTTGAATGCATTTTCTTGTGACTTACCCCAAACAAAATCAACACCTTTCTTCGTGAGTTGGTTCAATGGAGCAGCAATGGTGCTAAAATTCTTCACGAACCGTCGATAGAAGCTAGCAAGACCATGAAAGCTTCTCACTTGGCTTAAATTCATAGGCGTAGGCCAATTCTTGATTGCCTCAACTTTTGATTCATCCACTTCTACTCCCTGTGCAGAAACAACAAAGCCCAAAAAGACAACCTTGTTTGTGCAAAATGTGCACTTCTCCATGTTAGCATACAATTTTTCAATTCTAAGTACTTGTAGCACTTGTTCGATATGCTCAACATGCTCTTCCATGGTACAACTGTATATGAGAATGTCATCAAAATAAACCACAACAAATTTTCCAATGAAAGCCCTCAAAACATGATTCATTAGTCTCATGAATGTACTAGGTGCATTAGTTAAACCAAAAGGCATGACTAACCACTCATACAAACCAAATTTTGTTTTGAAAGCAGTTTTCCACTCATCTCCCTCTTTCATTCTCGATTTGATGATACCCACTACATAAATCAATTTTAGAGAAAATAACAAACACCACTCAATTCATCAAGCATATCATCCAACCTAGGAATATGATGAC
Source organism: Guadua angustifolia (assembly GCA_036346375.1). Classification (NCBI taxonomy): domain Eukaryota; kingdom Viridiplantae; phylum Streptophyta; class Magnoliopsida; order Poales; family Poaceae; genus Guadua; species Guadua angustifolia. The sequence goes on from JAYEVE010001108.1 coordinate 21,811, forward strand.
GATATCTAATAGTGATGTTGTTAATTGCTCTACAATCTACACACATGCGCCATGTACCATCTTTCTTAGGAACTAAGATAATGAGGGACTACACAAGGGCTAAGGCTTTCACGTACATACCCTTTGTCAAGAAGTGCTTGCACTGTCGCTCAATTTCTTTTGTTTCTTCCGGATTGGTACGGTATGGTGGTCGATTTGGAAGGAAGCTCACGGTATTAAGTTGATTTGGTGTTCAATGCCACGAAGTGGTGGAAGACCAGCAGGTATCTCCTCTGGAAAAACATCATCAAACTCCTGCAAAACATTTGTGACAGCACTAGGAAGAGAAGATATGTCATTAGTAGTAAGCAACACATCTTTGTACAATAGTACAAAATGCACACAAAGTGGGTTCTCATGCACTTCTCTCAATTCTCATTTAGTGGCTAACATCACTAACTTCTGTTTCTCATCCTTTCTTTTCTCACTCCCATTTGATTTGTTGCACTCACTCACAGATTTGGACTTCTCACTTGTGTTCTTCTCTTGCTCCCTAACACTTTCAGCATTTACCTCATTCTTTTGCAAATTAGCATGAATTTGAGCAGGAGACATTGGACGAAGGACAAATTCCTTATTCATCCACTTGAATGAGTGTTGATTAGTTCGACCATCATGATGACTTGCACGATCAAATTGCCATGGTCGGCTAAGCAGCAAATGGCATACCGTCATATGTACAACATCACATTCAACGGTATCACAATACTCACCAATCTTGAAAAGTACCTTCACCGTATGTTGAATTTTCACTTCTCCACAATCATTCAACCACTGTGCATGGTATGGATGTGGGTGTCGCAGCTGCTTCAAGCCATGTTTTTCACACATCTCTTTGCTGGCCAAATTATGAAAACTCCCACCATCAATTATTACCTTGGTGTGAAAAAGAGTGCAGCGTTGTTCACTATCTTTCTGTGGTTGCACACTCAAAACTTTATTTGTTACAACGAGGGATTGACCAATTTCAAAATCACAATAAGTCATCTCATTTTCCTCATCACCCAAATCAGTAATTGGATCATCCCCTCCTTCACTTGCAGATTTATATTCACCTCCCTCAGTTATAAGCATTGTGCGGTTGTTTGGGCACTCCCTTGAGATATGTCCTCGCCCCAAACACTTGAAACATTGAACAGCACTGCTAACTGCTGGACCTTGCTTCGCATTTTGGTTAGATTGCTCCTTTCCACTTCGAGCTGCATTTGGACTAGAAAAAGCACTTGCACTAGAATTGTTAGTTCGAAAAGAATTGAACCGAGAGGTGGATTTACCTGCAGTAGGAGTAGAATTGTTTTGAGCTGAACGAGGAACAAATGAAGAGTTCTTTGATATCCTAGAATCTTGCTGCACTTGCCTTTCAGCCTTGGTTGCTTGATGTACTAATTCCACCACATTAGTGTATGGCTGAAATTCCGTGATGCGCTTGATAGGATAGTTCAAACCAGCAAGAAAACGTGCCATGGTTTGCTCTTCATGTTCATACACATTGGCACGAATCATGGCCATCTCCATCTCCTTGTAGTACTCATCCACCGTGCGATTTCCTTGCTTCAATCCCTGCAGTTTATCAAATAGATCACGTGTGTAATGACGAGGTACAAACCTTGCTCTCATCTCAACCTTCATTTCAGCCCATGATGCAACAAGGGGCTCGTCATGATCTTCTCTCTGATTCTGAATTTGCTCCCACCAAATCAGCGCGTAGTCTTCAAATTCAAGAGAAGCCATTGCAAGTTTCTTTTCTTCGGTGTAGTTGTGCAACCGGAAGATTTTGTCAACTTTAGTTCCCAAGTCGTAATCTTCAGGATTGTTTGTACCTGCAAATTTTGGCATAGAAAACTTAAGTTTACCAAACCTTTCTTCCTCGGGACGATTGTTGTTGTTGTGGTTATGACGTTGATTTGCTTCGTTGTGCGGCGGCAAATTAGCATGAATGGCCTCAAATGCAATTCCTCCACGACCCATGCCACGACCACGTCCCCTTCCATGATTATTATCATCACCCCTTGCAGGCCTAGCAGGTTGATGGTTCACATTAGCAGCATGAGCCCTTCGTGCAGTGGCTTCCTCATCAGTCTCATCTAGCAAAGGTTCTTGTTCACTTGGTCGTAGTTGCCGTACAATGTCAGCAACTATGTTGGTGTGGAGTACGTTTAATTGTTGATTCACTTCAATTTGAAGATCTTGTATGGAGTTATTCAATTCTTCTCGTAACTGTTCGTTGCCAATGTTGAACTCTCGCCGTAGAGTGTCTCTCAAAGCACAATATTCAGTCCAATTTATTGGGGCATCCGGATCACGTCCATCATTCTCATTGTCACCTTGACCTGACATGGTTAGTTACACAAAACAGCAAGAGTAACAAAACAATATAATGTGTGGAAAATTCTCTCAACCTCACTTATCCTTACCCATCAAGTTCTTACTTACCCTTCTTTGATTGATAGAGGAGTTCACACTTGAGTGGTGAGGCAAAAACAAAGTGAGGTTAAGCTTAACTCACGGTGAGATCAAAGCCTACAACGATTTTATTTGTGGAGCTTGGTAGGAGAAGTGTATATGTCCTACACAATCTGAATTCTCGATATAGTCTCGTTAAGTAGTTATACAAATGAGAACGCAAATCCTAGTTGCTGAACACAAGGTCTAAATGATGAACATTGCAACTCACACACAAGGATAATGGAACCAAATACAATCAAAGGGATGAGCTAGCAGAACATATAAGTGATAATACAATAGCTGAATTGCAATGGTTATGGAAAGACGCTAGCTGATTGAAATGATTTAAACAGGGCACAAGATTGCACAAACAGAAATGATTATCACAATATTGTAAATATTTTCAGCTACTATTTTTTTATCACATAGCAAGCAGCCAATTTTGTTTCCTCCTTTCTTTTTCTTTTTTTTTGATATTGTGGTGGTTTGTACTCTTGATCTTGAACAATGATTCCCACCTTTCTTTTGATTGATTTTTTTGCAAGCGAAAGAACAAGACAACAACGTGCAGCCCTATGGAATAGATCAGCTAGTCTTAATAGGTTCAAAGTATTCGCAAAGGAAAGAAATGCTATCAACACAAATTTCGATTTCTCATGACATAACAAAGCAGGAAGATTTGTCCCAATATTTGACCAATTTCTAAGCCGAACAAGAGGAAGTGATCTACAACAAACCTCTAGGAAATTTTATGATCTTTCCAACAAGCATAAAAACATTGTAATTTGAGTTCGCATGTGGGAGATAAGACTAAAACATTTAGCTGAACAGAACGGATCAAGAAAAAGTTACGCAAAGGATATGGTTGTTCAGCAACAAGAACACGTTCTCTTGGATAAGAACTTAGCAAGACGCACAAGAACAACAGATCGTATACTAAGGTTCAATATTTTTGTGAGGCAATTTTCAGATAGGATGAAAATAAAACTACAACTAAGGGATAAAGATTCTACCGTGACAACCGAGGCTCTGATACCAAATGATACGAGGGTGCGCACGACCTTCACGACGTAGAATCGAAGATACTCGTGAAACCTGACGAGTCTTGTGCAGCCAACCGCTTGCACCGCAACAACCTCGCAGCACCGAAGTTCGCCCAACCTCACGTTGTCCACTCAACCAAGTCAAGCGGAATACAATTCACTGCAATCGCAAAGAATTTGCAAGAACAACGGGAAGGAATGCACGATTCTCAGAGATGATTCAGCCGGTGGCTAGAACACTCGAGAACATGCATAAAGCATAATTGTTTCAATCTGAAAATATCCCAAAGTTCCACACACATTGAGAAAGATCCTATTATATAGAAGGAATGGAGAGAGAGATGGAGAGGTGTCCAGGTCTGATCTGGATGTTTTACATAGCATTAAGCCAATATTGGTGCACAAACACCTAATTAACTTATAAATAAAATGTTGACAGTTTCTGGTCTCCATATTAATTCGATGATAACTCTCTGCTCTTGTGGAATTATTGGATGGGGCCAGATCCATTGAAAAGCTTATCTCATAAGCTTTCAAAGCTATGGTCGAACACATTTATTGGATTTAAGATGCAGTTTCTATGAGCATTTTACTTCCAGCTGGTCACTGGAAACCGAAATGGCCTTCATTGCATTCATTGCTTGATTGATGGCTGTTGATGACTTGGTGGATGGCTGTGGATGACTTGGTGCTGCTCCTTTGGCCACTCTTCAGTGTTTTCATACCTAAGAACAATTAAATTATGGGCATTAGGAAGAAGGTGATTCTCATGTGTAATGCTATTCTTATTTAGGAGCGAGTTCACCTGTTGATTTATTTGCTTTGCACAAGCGCGGGTTATTGCTCCTTCAAAATGATTTGGAATATCTTGATCAGTAGGGGAAGGAAATGATGATGACGCTAGGCTGCCCGTATCAGGTCGCTTTGGAGCTTGTTTTGGTCGATTTCGCTCTAATGTTAATTTCATTCAAATCGGGATGCAAACAAGTGGATTTCATGAAAGTTTGCCCCGAAGCGAAACACTCTGAACACACACCAGATTGCCCTCGTATGTGATGTCGGTCCGGTTGGAGCTTGTTTCGGTCGATTTCGCTTTGATGTTAATTTGATACAAATCGAGATCCAAATAGGTGGATTCTATGAAAGTTAGCAGCGGACCGAAACACTCCGAAAATGCACCGAATTGCACTCCTACGTATCGCCGGTCTCATTGGAGCTTGTTTTGGACGATTTTGCTCTTATGTTAATTTCTTTCAAATCGGGATCCGAGCAAGTGGATTTCATGAAAGTTTGCCCCGAAGCGAAGCACTCCGAAGACACACCGGATTGGCCTATTAAGTGTTGTCGGTCTAGTTGGAGCTTTTTTGATCGATTTCGCTCTTATGTTAATTTCTTTCATATCGGGATCCAAACAAGTGGAATTCATGAAAGTTTGCCCGGTTAAACACTCAAGAGACACCGGATTGGCCTCTTAAGTGTTGTCAGTCTTGTTGGAGCTTCTTTCGGTAGATTTCGCTCTGATGTTAATTTCTTTCTTATCGGGATCCGAACAAGCGGATTTCATGAAAGTTTGCCCCGTAGCGAAACACTTCGACAACACACCGGATTGGCCTCTTAAGTGTTGTCGGTCTAGTTGGAGCTTCTTTCGATCGATTTCGCTCTGATGTTAATTTAATTCAAATCGGGATCCAAACAAGTGGAATTCATGAAAGTTTGCCCCGAAGAATATCACTCCGAAGACACCGGATTGGCCTCTTAAGTGTTGTCGGTCTTGTTGGAGCTTCTTTCGGTCGATTCCGCTCTGATGTTAATTTCTATCATATCGGGATCCGAACATGTGGATTGGATGAATGTTTGCCCCGAAGCGAAGCACTCCGAAGACACACTGGACTAGGCCTATTAAGTGTTGTCGGTCTTGTTGGAGCTTCTTTCGGTCGATTTCGCTCTGATGTTAATTTCTTTCATATCAGGATCCGAACAAGTGGATTTCATGAAAGTTTTCCCCGAAGCGAAACACTCCGAAGACACGCCGGAATATCCTATTAAGTGTTGTCGGTCTTGTTCTTGCCTGTTTTGGTCGATTTTGCTCTGATGTTAATTTCATTCAAATCGGGATCCAAACAAGTGGAATTCATGAAAGTTTGCCCTGAAGCGACACACTCCGAAAGTGCTCCGAATTTCACACCAAAGTGTCGCCGGTCCCTTTGGAGCATGTGTTCGTCGATTTCGCTCTAATGTTAATTTCATTCACATCAGGATCCAAACAAGTGGATTTCATAAAATTTGCCCCGAAGCTGAAACACTCCGAAGACACTCCAGATTGCCCTGGTATGTGTTGTCGGTCTGGTTGGAGCTTGTTTCGGTCGATTTCGCTTTGATGTTAATTTGATACAAATCGAGATCCAAACAGGTGGATTCTATGAAAGTTAGCGGAAGACGAAACACTCTCAAAATGCTCAATTTCACACTGCAAAGTATCACCGGTCTCATTGGAGCTTGTTTTGGTCGATTTCGCTCTGCTGTTAATTTCTTTCAAATCGGGATCCGAGCAAGTGGATTTCATGAAAGTTTGCCCCGAAGCGAAGCACTCCGAAGACACACCAGATTGGCCTCTTAAGTGTTGTCGGTGTTGTTGGTGCTTGTTTCGGCCGATTTCTCTCTGATGTTAATTTAATTCAAATCGGGATCCAAACAAGTGTATTTCATGAAAGTTTGCCCCAAAGCGAAACACTCCGAAGACACACCGGATTGGCCTCTTAAGTGCTATCGGTCTTGTTGGAGCTTCTTTTGGTCGATTCCACTCTGATGTTAATTTCTTTCAAATCGGGATATGAACAAGTGGATTTCATGAAAGTTTGCCCGGAAGCGAAGCACTCCGAAGACACACGGGATTGGCCTATTAACTGTTGTCGGTCCAGTTGGAGCTTTTTTCGGTCGATTTCGCTCTTTTGTTAATTTCTTTCATATCGGGATCTAAACAAGTGGAATTCATGAAAATTTGCCCCGAAGCAAAACACTCCGAAGACACACCGGATTGGTCTCTTAAGTGTTGTCGGTCTTGTGGGAGCTTCTTTCGGTCGATTTCGCTCTGATGTTAATTTCCTTCATATCGGGATCCGAACAAGTGGATTTCGTGAAAGTTTGCCCCAAAGCGAAACACTCGATAGACACGCCGGAATAGCCTATTAAGTGTTGTCGGTCTAGTTCGTGCTTGTTTCGGTCATTTTTGCTCTGATGTTAATTTCATTCAAATCGGGATCCAAACAAGTGGAATTCTTGAAAGTTTGCTGTGAAGCGACACACTCGAAAACACTCGAATTTAACACCAAAGTGTTGTCGGTCTTGTTGGAGCTTGTTTTGATCGATTTCACTCTAATGTTAATTTCATTCAAATCGATCCAAACAAGAGGATTTCATGAAAGTTTGCCCGGTTAAACACTCAAGACACACCAGATTGGCCTTTAAGTGTGGTCGGTCTTGTTGGAGATTGTTTTGGTCGATTTCGCTCGATGTTAATTTCTTTCAAATCAAGATCCGAACATGTGGATTATATGAAAGTTTGTCCTGACGAAACACTCGAAAATGCCCCGAATAGCACTCCTATGTATCGCCGGTCTCATTGGAGCTTGTTTTGGACGATTTCGCTCTGATGCTAATTTCTTTCCAATCGGGATCCGAGCAAGTGGATTTCATGAATGTTTGCCCCGAAGCGAAGCACTCCGAAGACACGCCGGATTGGCCTCTTAAGTGTTGTCGGTGTTGTTGGTGCTTGTTTCGGCCGATTTCTCTCTGATGTTAATTTAATTCAAATCGGGATCCAAACAAGTGTATTTCATGAAAGTTTGCCCCAAAGCGAAGCACTCCGAACACACACCGGATTGGCCTCTTATTTGTTGTCGGTCTAGTTAGAGCTTCTTTCGGTCGATTCCGCACAGATGTTAATATCTTTCAAATCGGGATCCGAACAAGTGGATTTCATGAAAGTTTGCCTCGAAGCGAAGTACTCCGAAGACACTCCGGATTGGCCTATTAAGTGCTGTCGGTCTAGTTGGAGCTTTTTTCGGCCGATATCGCTCTGATCTTAATTTCTTTCATATCGGGATCCAAACAAGTGGAATTCATGAAAATTTTCCCCGAAGCGAAGCACTCAGAAGACACACCGGATTGGCCTCTTAAGTGTTGTCGGTCTTGTTGGAGCTTCTTTCGGTCGATTTCGCTCTGATGTTAGTTTCTTTCTTATCGGGATCCGAACAAGAGGATTTCATGAAAATTTGCCCCGAAGCGAAACACTCCGACGACACACCGGATTGGCCTCTTAAGTGTTGTCGGTCTAGTTGGAGCTTCTTTCGATCGATTTCGCTCTGATGTTAATTTAATTCAAATCGGGATCCAAACAAGAGGAATTCATGAAAGTTTGCCCCGAAGCGAAACACTCAAGACACACCAGATTGGCCTCTTAAGTGTGGTCGGTCTTGTTGGAGCTTCTTTCGATCGATTCCGCTCTGATGTTAATTTCTTTCATATCAAGATCCGAACATGTGGATTGCATGAATATTTGTCCCGAAGCGAAGCACTCCGAACACACACCGGATTGGCCTCTTAAGTCTTGTCGGTCTAGTTGGAGCATCTTTCGGTCGATTTTGCTCAGATGTTAATTTCTTTCATATCGGGATCCGAACATGTGGATTGCATGAATGTTTGCCCCGAAGCGAAGCTCTCCGAAGACACACCGGATTGGCCTCTTAAGTGTTGTCGGTCTTGTTGGAGCTTCTTTCGGCCGATTTCGCTCTGATGTTAATTTCTTTCATATCAGGATCCGAACAAGTGGATTTCATGAAAGTTTGCCCCGAAGCGAAACACTCACTCCGGAATAGCCTATTAAGTGTTGTCGGTGTTGTTGGTGCTTGTTTCGGCCGATTTCTCTCTGAAGTTAATTTAATTCAAATCGGGATCCAAACAAGAGGAATTCGTGAAAGTTTACCCCGAAGCGAAACACTCCGAAGACACACCGGATTGGCCTCTTAAGTGTTGTCGGTCTTGTTGGAGCTTCTTTCGGTCGATTCCGCTCTGATGTTAATTTCTTTCAAATCGGGATCCGAACAAGTGGACTTTATGAAAGTTTGCCCCGAAGCGAAGCACTCCAAAGACACACCGGATTGTCCTCTTACGTGTTGTCGGTCTTGTTGGAGCTTCTTTCGGTCGATTTCGCTCTGATGTTAATCTCTTTCATATCGAGATCCGAATAAGTGGATTTCATGAAAATTTGCCCCGAAGCGAAACACTCCGACGACACACCGGATTGGCCTCTTAAGTGTTGTCGGTCTAGTTGGAGCTTCTTTCGATCGATTTCGCTCTGACGTTAATTTAATTCAAATCGGGATCCAAACAAGAGGAATTCATGAAAGTTTGCCCGGCTTAAACACTCAAGACACACCAGATTGGCCTCTTAAGTGTGGTCGGTCTTGTTGGAGCTTCTTTCGATCGATTCCGCTCTGATGTTAATTTCTTTCATATCGGGATCCGAACATGTGGATTGCATGAATATTTGTCCCGTAGCGAAGCACTCCGAACACACACCGGATTGGCCTCTTAAGTCTTGTCGGTCTAGTTGGAGCATCTTTCGGTCGATTTCGCTCAGATGTTAATTTCTTTCATATCGGGATCCGAACATGTGGATTGCATGAATGTTTGCCCCGAAGCGAAGCTCTCCGAAGACACACCGGATTGGCCTCTTAAGTGTTGTCGGTCTTGTTGGAGCTTCTTTCGGCCGATTTCGCTCTGATGTTAATTTCTTTCATATCAGGATCCGAACAAGTGGATTTCATGAAAGTTTGCCCCGGAGCGAAACACTCCGAAGACACTCCGGAATAGCCTATTAAGTGTTGTCGGTGTTGTTGGTGCTTGTTTCGGCCGATTTCTCTCTGAAGTTAATTTAATTCAAATCGGGATCCAAACAAGAGGAATTCATGAAAGTTTACCCCGAAGCGAAACACTCCGAAGACACACCGGATTGGCCTCTTAAGTGTTGTCGGTCTTGTTGGAGCTTCTTTCGGTCGATTCCGCTCTGATGTTAATTTCTTTCAAATCGGGATCCGAACAAGTGGATTTTATGAAAGTTTGCCCCGAAGCGAAGCACTCCAAAGACACAACGGATTGTCCTCTTACGTGTTGTCGGTTTTGTTGGAGCTTCTTTCGGTCGATTTCGCTCTGATGTTAATCTCTTTCATATCGGGATCCGAATAAGTGGATTTCATGAAAGTTTGCCCCGAAGTGAAACACTCCGAAGACACTCCGGATTGGCCTCTTAAGTGTTGTCGGTCTAGTTGGAGCTTCTTTCGATCGATTCCGCTCTGATGTTAATTTAATTCAAATCGGGATCCAAACAAGTGGAATTCATGAAAGTTTGCACCGAAGCGAAGTACTCCGAAGACACACCGGATTGGCCTCTTAAGTGTTGTCGGTCTTATTGGACCTTCTTCCGGTCGATTCCGCTCTAATGCTAATTTCTTTCATATCGGCATCCGAACATGTGGATTGCATGAAAGTTTGCCCGGAAGCGAAGCACTCCGAAGACACACCGGATTGGCCTATTAAGTGTCGTCGGTCTAGTTAGACCTTCTGATGAGGACATCCCAACCAAGGATACAACCGCTGGTCCTTCTTCCCCTACGATTGCTACTTCGTCCCCGATCGTCGCTGTTTCGGCCGCTATTTCGTCTCTCATTTACATGGAGGGCTTAATCCAGAAGCAAGATCTTTCCACCCACCTTTGCTGGGCCAGCACGTCAATAACATCCACCAAGGACAGCCCACGCACCAAGGAAAGCCCAACATCAAGCTCAGTTCGTCTCCAATTCCAGTTCGGCCATCCAGGAGCAGCAGGACTTCAAACGGACGCCACGGCCACATCCGAACTCCGTTTTCGACGTTCAACCACTCATTTGAAAGGTATCGAGATATCCTTTCTAATAGATCTGGTCCTAATGCCAAATTCGTCCTGAAGCATTGGCAAACCACAGAACAATCTAACGGGAATTCGTCTCCGAGTCCGGTTCGGCCATCCAGGAGCAGCAGTACTTCAAACGGACATAACTTGGACTCCTGGACTCCGTTTTCAGCGTACGACCACCCGTTTGAAAGCTTAGGAGATAATCTTTCTAATGAATCTAGCCCCACTACCAAATTCATCCTGAAGCGTCGGGAAACTACAGAACAATCTAACGGGAATTCGTCTCCGAGTCCGGTTCGGCCTTCCAGGAGCAGCTGTACTTCAAACGGACATAACTTGTACTCCCGGACTCCGTTTTCGGTGTATGATCACCCGTTTGAAAGCTTAGGAGATAAGCTTTCCAATGGATCTAGCCCCCCTTCCAAATTCGTCCTGAAGCAACAAGAAATCAGAGGACAAGGTTACGGGACAGAATTACCAGGTGCTGCGTCACCTTCCTTTTGGGCCTATGGCCCATGTATCTTAGGGTTTTAGTGGCCACCGCTGTTTTGGCTACCCTACACCTCCTGGCCGCCTATATATATGTGGCTACCACCGTTCTTTTATGCTTAGGTTTTGTTGTGTTTGGTAGACCCCGTGTGCGCCCCTCCTCGTGTTTATGCGTGTCGATTAGACCGTAGAACCTCAACTTGTTTCTTTTGATTTCAATACTATCTTATCAGATTGCTTCATGCTTTGTTCTTCCGGGTTCTCGATTTCTTGCAGGAACAATTGATCGTTTGGATCTTGTTTCTGTGTGGATTGGCATTGCGATTGTGAAGCTCCCAACCTGCTGGTAGGAAGCCCTAGATCGGTACCATCAACACCCCCAAATCGACGTATCAACATCTCACCGAAAGATCGGGATCACCCGTCCTCATCAAGTGGTATCAGAGCTCAAGGTTGCACTGTGAGATCTTCCCTCAATTTCGTTTCCTACCTAGAGTCCAGAAAATTGCCCCACAAAAATAATATTTGTCCCTCTGTCCAAGCTAATTGGTGGCATAACTTTTACTACTTGTTCTTGGTTTGTTGAATCGTCTGTTGCATAACCGAGTCTTTGCTGGTTTTAGAGTCTAGTGTCCTTAGAGTTTCGAGTTCTATTCACGTTTTCGTCACAGCGTCGTGTTTTCTTCGTCAATTCGAGTTGGAGTCATTTTCTGTTAGTAGATCAGATCAGGACTCTTGGTGTTTGCTAGAGTTCAGATTAGAGTTGAGTTTGTTTGTCCCGCCATCTGCATCCCACCAGCACCTCCCAAATTCCATCACGCAAAAATCAAACCGAGTAGCCCACGTCTCCACAACCAACTCGGTTTCCTTCTTCCAAATTGTGTGCCCTCATAACTCATCCAAAACCGAGAAGGAGTCAAGCCGTGCCATATAAAAGGAATCTGTGTTCAATCTGCGGCTCTTGCCATAAACCGAAAAGGATTCATACTCCTTCCATACTCGGCTGAAAAAAAAAAGTGTGTGGTGAGTGTTGTTTGGAGCCCTTTTGAGTCTGTTATTCAGTTTTAGGGCTCCATAAAAAAAAAAAAAAGAGAAAAAAAAAGGAAAAGAAAAAGAGAGGAGCCCTAGCTGCTTGCTTTGTGTTGTGGTCGTTCTCATTGCGTCTCTGTGGCATCGTTGGTGTTTAGGCTCGCGTCTCTAGCACGGTCTAGCCTAGGACCACCACTGTACTGATTGTGAACGACTTTTTCACTTACTTTGGTTCAGTGGTACTAGTTCCTCCTTTGCTACATATTATTGCCTGTCCAAACTCCACCATCTTCTTACCACACAGGTTCAGGAATTTGCAATCGCTTGCCCCATCGAGGACTTGTAAGAACTTGGTAGAAGCTTGAGCGTGTGTGAGTCTTGCCACTTCATAAAACCTAGTAGTTCACAAGAGCTTACATATCTGTGTGGAGTTTCTTTGTTTCTACTAACCATGGCGGTATTCCAGGCAATCATGGGAGTAACGTCGCAAAGTGAAAATGAACGTGAGGACCCCTCACCCCAAAGAACGGCGTTGGGTCACTCATTTCCAAAGGATGCACCATCAGCATGAGATGCAAACTCGTGACACTCTTGATGCGATTCAAGCGCAATTGGCACCCCTCACTGAGCTTCAAGCACAGCTAGCACAACTTCTTCAAGGTGCTGCCCCCAACAATGGTGTCGCTGGTCATGATTTGGGCTAACGCGGTGCTCCACCGCTCCTTTACACGGGTGGATCAAGAGGAGAACAACTACGCCGCCGACATCGAGGACGACTACAGGGAACATGTGAACAACGACCGACCTCATAAATCGACGCAATAACGAGCAAGGTATGGCTAGAAATCAACATGATCAAAGGGAAGAACGTGATGATTCCATGGCAAAAATGAAATTTACTATGCTTCCTTTTGATGGTGCTTATAATCCCGATGCTTACCTAGATTGGGAGTTGGCGGTAGATCAAAAATTTTCTTGCTATGACTTCTCCGGCGTAGAAGGGTTCACGCCGCCACTAGTGAATTTACTAGTTTTGCATCTATTTGGTGGAAAGAACTTTGTAGAGCCAACCGTGATGTACCTACAACTTGGGATGGGTTGAAGCGTGTCATGAGGGCTAGATTTGTTCCTACATACTATGCTCATGACTTATTGAATAAAATGCAGTGCTTTAATCAAGGTGATAAAACGGTTGAGGAATATTATCAAGAATTGCAAATTGGCATGTTGCTACTGTGGGTTAGAAGAGGGTGAAGATGCAAAATGGCTAGGTTTTTCATGGGCTTAACCGAGAGATACAAGACATACTTGATTATAAAGAATACAATTCTATCGCTCGTTTGTATCATCTTGCTTTGAAAGCAGAAAGGGAAGTGCAGGGTCAACGATCGACAACGCGAGGTAATTTTGGAGGCTCTTCCACATCCATGTCGGTCCAGTTTCATACGAAGGCATCATCTTCCATTTCTGGATGTGTACCTACACCCGTTGCTCCCACTACTTCGACACCATCACGCATCTCGGAGGCAAACAGGTCAACCACACTTCAAGCACCCGCCAAGAGTGCATCTCGATTGCCTCCCGGTCGAACAAGGAAACACAATGCTTTCGATGCAAAGGAATGGGGCACGTGATGCGAGACTGCCCTAATCAACGTGCTCTAATAATCAGAGAAAATGGTGAGTACACTAGTGCTAGTGACATTGATGAAAATGAATATGCTCTTGTTGCCACTAACACTGCAGAACAAGAAGAAGAGATTATCACGTCCGCAGCATCCGAGAAATATCCAGCTCTTGTTGTCACACGAGTATTGCATGTGCAGCCCACACGTGATGATCAAAATCAACGCCATACCATCTTCCAAACAAAGTTTGTAGTCAACGAACGAGCAGTGCATGTTATTATTGATGGTGGTAGTTGCAACAACCTTGCTAGTGTGGATATGGTCGAGAAGCTTGGTTTGGCCATAAGTCCGCTACAACAACCATACGAGATTGAGTGGCTCAATTCTAATGGTAAGGTTCAGTAACAAAAACCGCTCAAATCCCTATTTCTATCGGTTCATATCATGATCATGTTGTTTATGATGTTGTACCCATGGATGCTTGTTCTCTTTTGTTGGGTAGACCATGGATATATGATATAGATGCCACACATCATGGTAGGACCAATCAGTACACTTTCATGTTTGAGGGAAAGAAAATAATTTTGGAACCAATGACCCCACTGAATTACGTAAGGTTGCTGCACAACATGCAAAAAGAGAGCACGAAAGTAATGATACTAAAAAGAAGAGTGTAGCTAATGAGCTAAATCTACCTAAAGCAACAAGTGATAAATCTGATCGTAAATTAAAAGGGGTAGTTTTGTTAGCTGCCAATGCCATAATATATGATGACATCACCAAAAGTTTGCAACCATCTGTTTCTTTGTCTCCTGTTGTCACTAACCTTTTGCAGGAGAATGAGAAGGAGTCGAGGACGACTCCAATTCAAGAAGGGGAGGATGATGAGGACATCCCAACCAAGGATACAACCGCTGGTCCTTCTTCCCCTACGACTGCTACTTCGTCCCCGATCGTCGCTGTTTCGGCCGCTATTTCGTCTACGACGCATGGAGGGCTTAATCCAGAAGCAAGGTCTTTCCACCCACCTTTGCTGGGCCAGCACGTCAATAACATCCACCAAGGACAGCCCACGCACCAAGGAAAGCCCAACATCAAGCTCAGTTCGTCTCCAATTCCAGTTCGGCCATCCAGGAGCAGCAGGACTTCAAACGGACGCCACGGCCACATCCGAACTCCGTTTTCGATGTTCGACCACTCATTTGAAAGGTATCGAGATAACCTTTCAAATACATCTGGTCCTAATACCAAATTCGCCATGAAGCATCAGCAAACCACAGAACAATCTAACGGGAATTCGTCTCCGAGTCCGGTTCGGCCATCCAGGAGCAGCAGTACTTCAAACGGACATAACATGGACTCCCGGACTCCGTTTTCAGCGTACGACCACCCGTTTGAAAGCTTAGGAGATAATCTTTCTAATGAATCTAGCCCCACTGCCAAATTCATCATGAAACGTCGGGAAACTACAGAACAATCTAACTGGAATTCGTCTCCGAGTCCGGTTCGGCCATCCAGGAGCAGCCGTACTTCAAACGGACATAACTTGGACTCTCGGACTCCGTTTTCGGTGTATGACCACCCGTTTGAAAGCTTAGGAGATAAGATTTTAAATGGATCTAGCCCCCCTTCCAAATTCATCCTGAAGCAATAAGAAATCACAGGACAACATTACGGGACAGAATTACCAGGTGCTGCGTCACCTTCCTTTTGGGCCTATGGCCCATGTATCTTAGGGTTTTGGTGGCCACCGCTGTTTTGGCTGCCCTACACCTCCTGGCCGCCTATATATATGTGGCTACCACTGTTCTTTTATGCTTAGGTTTTGTTGTGTTTGGTAGACCCCGTGTGCGTCCCTCCTCGTGTTTGCGCGTGTCGACTAGACCGCCCGAGCCGAGAAACAAAACCTCAACTTGTTTCTTTTGATTTCAATACTATCTTATCAGATTGCTTCATGCTTTGTTCTTGCGTGTTCTCGATTTCTTGCAGGAACAATTGATCGTTTGGATCTTGTATCTGTGTGGATTGGCATTGCGATTGTGAAACTCCCAACCTGCTGGTAGGAAGCCCTAGATCGGTATCATCAACACCCCCAAATCGACGTATCAACATCTCACCGAAAGATCGGGATCACCCGTCCTCATCACCTTCTTTCGGAAGATTTCACTCTGATGTTAATTTCTTTCATATCGGGATCCGAACAAGTGGATTTCATAAAAGTTTGCCCCGAAGAGAAGCACTCCGAAAACACACCGGATTGGCCTCTTAAGTGTTGTCGGTCTTGTTGGAGCTTCTTTCGGTCGATATCGCTCTGATGTTAATTTCTTTCCTATCAGGATTCGAACAAGTGGATTTCATGAAAGTTTGCCCCGAAGCGAAACACTCCGAAGACACGCCGGAATAGCCTATTAAGTGTTGTTGGTGCTTCTTCCGCCGATTTCTCTCTGATGTTAATTTAATTCAAATCGGGATTCGAACAAGTGGATTTCATAAAAGTTTGCCCCGAAGTGAAGCACTCCGAAGACACACCGGATTGGCCTCTTAAGTGTTGTCGGTCTTGTTGGAGCTTCTTTCGGTCGAATGCGCTCTGATGTTAATTTCTTTCAAATCGGGATCCGAACAAGTGGATTTCATGAAAGTTTGCCCCGAAGCGAAACACTCCGAATACACGCCGGAATAGCCTATTTAGTGTTGTCGGTCTTGTTCGTGCTTGTTTCGGTCGTTTTTGCTCTGATGTTAATTTCATTCAAATCGGGATCCAAACAAGTGGAATTCTTTAAAGTTTGCCCTGAAGCGACACACTCCGAAAATGCTCCGAATTTCACACCAAAGTGTCACCGGTCGCTTTGGAGCTTGTTTTGGTCGATTTCGCTCTAATGTTAATTTCATTCAAATCGGGATCCAAACATGCGGATTTCATGAAAGTTTGCCCCGAAGCGAAACACTCCGAACACACCCCAGATTGACGTCGTATGTGTTGTCGGTCTGGTTGGAGCTTGTTTCGGTCGATTTCGCTTCGGTGTTAATTTGAAACAAATCAAGATCCGAACAGGTGGATTATATGAAAGTTAGCAGCGGACCGAAACACTCCGAAAATGCACCGAATAACACTCCTACGTATCGCCGGTCTCATTGGACCTTGTTTTGGACGATTTCGCTCTGATGTTAATTTCTTTGCAATCGGGATCCGAGCAAGTGGATTTCATGAAAGTTTGCCCCGAAGCGAAGCACTCCGAGACACACCGGATTGGCCTCTTAAGTGTTGTCGGTCTAGTTGGAGCTTCTTTCGGTCGATTTCGCTCTTATGTTAAATTCTTTCATATTGGGATCTGAACAAGTGGATTTCATGAAAGTTTGCCCCGAAGCGAAGCACTCCGAAGACACACCGATTGGCCTCTTAAGTGTTCTCGGTCTAGTTGGCACTTCTTTCGGTCGATTTTGCACTTATGTTAATTTCTTTCATATCGGCATCCGAACAAGTGTATTTCATGAAAGTTTGACCCAAAGCGAAGCACTCTGAAGACACACCGGATTGGCCTCTTAAGTTATCGGTCATGTTGGAGCTTCTTACGGTCGATTTCACTCTGATGTTAATTTCTTTCATATCTGGATCCGAACAAGTGGATTTCATGAAAGTTTGCCACGAAGCGAAACACTCCGAAGACACGCCGGAATAGCCCATTAAGTGTTGTCGGTGTTGTTGGTGCTTGTTTCGGCCGATTTCTCTCTGATGTTAATTTAATTCAAATCGGGATCCAAACAAGAGGAATTCATGAAAGTTTACCCTGATGCGAAACACTCCGAAGACACACCGGATTGGCATCTTTAGTGTTGTCGGTCTTGTTGGAGCTTGTTTCGGTCGATTCCGCTCTGATGTTAATTTCTATCATATCTGGATCCGAACAAGTGGAATTCATGAAAGTTTACCCTGAAGCGAAGCACTCCGAAGACACACCGGATTGGCCTCTTAAGTGCTGTCGGTCTTGTTGGAGCTTCTTTCGGTCGATTCCACTCTGATGTTGATTTCTTTCAAATCGGGATCTGAACAAGTGGATTTCATGAAAGTTTGCCCTGAAGCGAAGCACTCCGAAGACACACCGGATTGGCCAATTAAGTGTTGTCGGTCTATTTGGAGCTTTTTTCGGTCGATTTCTCTCTTATGTTAATTTCTTTCATATCGGGATCTAAACAAGTGGAATTCATGAAAATTTGCCCCGAAGCGAAACACTCCAAAGACACACCGGATTGGCCTCTTAAGTGTTGTCGGTCTTGTGGGAGCTTCTTTCGGTCGATTTCGCTCTGATGTTAATTTCTTTCATATCGGGATCCGAACAAGTGGATTTCTTGAAAGTTTTGATATGGACTAGGCGTGCCGATCTTTCGATGAGATGAGGTAGCGTCGATTTGGTGGAGGATGAAGTTGGCGACCCGACTACAACGAACCCGACGTTGCGCCTTAGCGACCGGTACACCACCCTCCTGAAGGTTATTGATCTCGTGGAAAGCGCGACCAACCTGACCACGAAGATCTTTGTCCCTGCAAGCAATCGAAGAACCAGCAAGAACAAGAGATAACAAGCAACTCAATTGCGAATATGAATGTAGATTGGTTCTGAAGCAAAAACACTTGAAATTGGGGTTCCGATGAACAATTAGACGGGCGGTCTAGTCGACACGCGCGAGTACAAGCAGTAGCAATGGCTAACTTAATCAAACAAAACCCCAAACCCTAATTATGGTGGCGGCTGGCTATTTATAGTCCAAGGGCATGCAGCACCAAGCCTTAACATGGGCCTAACTAATACAACTCGGATTAGAAGACCCGCAGCCCAAACTGACTCGGACAGGAAAAGTAGTCTCCATTGTTTTGCAGTTTCCCGCTGACTCGGAAGGAATTTTAAGATGATTTTGGATCCGTTTGAAAGAGGATGAGCAGATCTTTCAATCCTGTACTCGTGAGCCTCCAGAAGTTCCCTAGATCAAAAGTTATGAATGTTTGAAGTTGATGCTGTCTGCGAGTCCGAATCTGACTTGGACTTCCTTTAAGCCTCCGACTTGGATTCGAGTCTCTTTGCACTTGGTGGCTCTTCTCCCTAGTTCCTAATAAGAATAACATGATCACAAGAATTAAATAACATTCCATTCACTAAGTCATTAGTAGGAACACTTAGGAACGACTTCACCTGATAATTTAATTTGCGTGCACGAGCTCGAGTGAGTGGTCCTTGTACATTTTGGTGAGATGAGTTAGCGTTGGTTGTATCCGTTGTGGAGATGTCCTCATCATCCTCCCCCTCTTGAAATGGAGTCGTCCTCGACTCAAGCTCATCTTCATCACCCATGTATGGCTTCAAATCAGCAACATTGAAATAATTGCATACACTATAGTCTGCAGGCAAATCAAGCTTGTATGCATTATCATTTATCTTAGCAAGAATTTTAAAAGGACCATCAGCTCTAGGCATCAATTTAGATTTCCGCAAATCAGGAAACCTATCCTTTCTCAAGTGCAACCAAACAAGATCTCCAGGTTCAAAAGTTAATTCCTTCCTACCCTGATTACCAGCAGCTCTATATTTAGCATTCATGCGCTCAATGTTATCCTTAGTAGTCTCATGTAATTTCAGCACAAAATCAGCACGTTTAGCAGCATCGAAGTTTACTTTTTCAAAATATGGTAAAGGTAGAATATCAATGGGTGCACGAGGATTTAAACCATATACCAACAGAAAAGGAGTCATCTTGGTAGTAGAATGCAATGAGCGGTTGTAGGCAAACTCCACATGAGGTAGGCACTCTTCCCACATCTTCAAATTTTTCTTTAAAATGGCCCTCAACATTGTAGACAATGTTCTGTTGACGACTTCAGTCTGGCCATCAGTTTGAGGGTGACATGTAGTAGAAAACAAGAGCTTGCTACCTAGTTTCTTCCAAAGTGTCCGCCAAAAATGACTCAAAAATTTAGCATCTCGGTCTGACACAATTCTGGAAGGCACTCCATGTAGGCGAACTATCTCCCTGAAAAACAAATCAGCAATGTTTGTAGCATCATCGCTCTTATGACAAGGTATAAAATGTGCCATCTTAGAAAACCGATCCACGACAACAAATATTCTATCCCTCCCCCTCTTTGTCCTAAGTAGGCCTAAAACAAAGTCCATTGAAATATCTTCCCATGGAACACTAGGAACAGGAAGAGGCATATATAAACCATGTGGGTTCAGTCGTGACTTAGCTTTATTGCAAGTAGAGCAGTGAGAGACATAGCGCTCCACATCGAGCCGCATTTTTGGCCAATAAAAATGGTTGGCCAACACATCCTCTGTCTTCTTCACACCAAAGTGACCCATCAGTCCTCCTCCATGTGCTTCCTGAAGTAACAACAATCGAATAGATCCAGCTGGAATGCATATCTTATTAGAACGAAACACAAAACCATCATTAACAATGAACTAATTCCAGACTCTCCCTTCCTTACAATTTAGCAAAACATCTTTAAAATCAGCATCAAGCGCATATTGCTCTTTAATTGTTTCCAATCCAAAGATTTTAGAGTCTAGTTGTGAAAGCATGGTATATCGTCTAGATAGAGCATCAGCAATGACATTATCCTTCCCCTTCTTGTGTTTGATGACATAAGGAAAAGATTCAATGAATTCTACCCATGTTGCATGCCTTCGGTTCAATTTATTTTGGCTACGAATGTGCTTCAAGGATTCATGATCAGAATGTATAACAAACTCTTTGGGCCACAAATAATGTTGCCAAGTCTCTAATGTTCGAACTAGTGCATACAATTCCTTATCATAAGTTGAATAGTTCAAACGAGGCCCAGAAGCGAAGCACTCCGAAGACATACTGCATTGCCCTCGTAATTGTTGTCGGTCTTGTTGGAGCTTGTTTCGGTCGATTTCACTTTGATGTTAATTTCGTACAAGTTGAGATTCGAACAGGTGTATTCTGTGAAAGTTTGCTCCGGAGCGAAACACTCCGAAAATGCACCGGTTTGCACTCCAATGTGTTGTCGGTCTCATTCGAGCTTCATTCCGTCATTTTTGCTCCAGTGTCAGTTTCATTGAAATCGGGATCCGAACAAGTGAACTTTACGAAAGTTTGCCCCAAAGCGAAGCACTCCGAACATATACTGGATTGCCCTCGTAAATGTTGTCGGTCTTGTTGGAGCTTGTTTCGGTCGATTTCGCTTTGATGTTAATTTCGTACAGGTTGAGATTCGAATAGGTGGATTCTGTGAAAGTTTGCACCGGAGCGAAACACTCCGAAAATGCACCGAGTTGCACTACAATGTGTCGCTGGTCTCATTGGAGCTTCCTTCGGTCATTTCGCTCTGGTGTTAATTTCATTCGAACCGGGATCCGAACAAGTGGGCTTTATGAAAGTTCGCCCCGAAACGAAACACTCCGATGACACACCGGATTGCCCTCGTATGTGTTGTCGGTCTTGTTGGAACTTGTTTCGGTCGAACTAACTTTGATGTTAATTTCGAACGAGTTGAGATCCAAATTGGTGGATTTTGTGAAAGTTTACACCGGAGCGAAACACTCCGAAAATGCACCGGTTTGGACTGCAATGTGTCGTCGGTCTCATTGGAGCTTCTTTCCGTCATTTTCGCTCTGGTGTTAATTTCATTGAAACCGGGATCCGAACAAGTGAACTTTACGAAAGTTTGCCCCAAAGCGAAGCACTCCGAAGACATACTGGATTGCCCTCGTAATTGTTGTCGGTCTAGTTGGAGCTTATTTCGATCGATTTCGCTTTGATGTTAATTTCGTACAAGTTGAGATTCGAACAGGTGGATTCTGTGAAGGTTTGCACCGGAGCGAAACAATCCGAAAATGCACCGGGTTGCACTACAATGTGTCGCCGGTCTCATTGGAACATCTTTCGGTCATTTTCGCTTTGGTGTTAATTTCATTCAAACGGGATCCGAACAATTGGACTTTATGATTGTTTGCCCCGAAGCGAAACACTCGGATCACACACCGTATTTCCCTCGTTGTTAAATTCGTACAAATCGAGATCCGAACAGGTGGATTTTGTAAAAGTTTGCACCGAAGCGAAACACTACGAAAATGTAACGGTTTGCACTCCAACGTGTCGCCGGTCTCATTGGAGCTTATTTCGGTCCTTTTCGCTCTGGTGTTAATTTCATTCGAACCGGGATCCGAACAAGTGGGCTTTATAAAAGTTTGCCCCGAAGCGAAACACTCCGATGACACACCGGATTGCCCTCGTAAGTGTTGTCGGTCCTCTTGGAGCTTGTTTCGGTCGAATTCACTTTGATGTTAATTTCGAACCAGATGAGATCCAAATAGGTGGATTTTGTGAAAGTTCACACCGGAGCGAAACACTCGAAAATGCACCGGTTTACACTCCAATGTGTCGTCGGTCTCATTGGAGCTTCTTTCCGTCATTTTCGCTCCGGTGTTAATTTCATTCAAACGGGATCCGAACAAGTGAACTTTACGAAAGTTTGCCCCGAAGCGAAGCACTCCAAAGACACGCTGGATTGCCCTCGTAATTGTTGTCGGTCTTGTTGGAGCTTGCTTCGATCGATTTCGCTTTGATGTTAATTTCGTACAAGTTGAGATTCGAACAGGTGGATTCAGTGAAAGTTTGCACCGGAGCGAAACACTCCGAAAATTCACCGGGTTGCACTACAATGTGCCGCCGGTCTCAGTGGAGCCTGTTTCGCTCGATTTCGCTCTGGTGTTAATTTCATTCAAACGGGATCCGAACAAGTGGACATTACGAAAGTTTGCACCGAAGCGAAACACTCCGAAAATGCACCGGGTTGCACTACAATGTGTCCCTGGTCTCATTAGAGCTTCTTTCGGTCATTTTCGCTCTGGTGTTAATTTCATTCTAACCGGGGTCCGAACAATTGGACTTTATGAATGTTTGCCCCGAAGCAAAACCCTCCGATCACATACCGGATTTCCCTCGTAAGTGTTGTCGGTCTCGTTGGAGCTTGTTTTGGTCGATTTCCCTCGATGTTAAATTCGTACAAATCGAGATCCGAACTGGTGGATTTTGTAAAAGTTTGCACCGAAGCGAAACACTACGAAAATGTAACGGTTTGCACTCCAACGTGTCACCGGTCTCATTGGAGCTTCTTTCGGTCCTTTTCGCTCTAGTGTTAATTTCATTAGAACCGGGATCCGAACAAGTGGGCTTTATGAAAGTTTGCCCCAAAGCGAAACACTCCGATGACACACCAGATTGCCCCCGTAAGTGTTGTCGGTCCTCTTGGAGCTTGTTTCAGTCGAATTCACTTTGATGTTAATTTCGAACGAGTTGAGATCCAAATAGGTGGATTTTGTGAAAGTTTACACCGTAGCGAAACACTTCGAAAATGCACCGGTTTGCACTCCAATGTGTCGTCGGTCTCATTGTAGCTTCTTTCCATCATTTTCGCTCCGGTGTTAATTTCATTCAAACCGGGATCCAAACAAGTGAACTTTACGAAAGTTTGCCCCGAAGCGAAGCACTCCGAAGACACACTGGATTGCCTTCGTAATTGTTGTTGGTCTTGTTGGAGCTTGTTTCGGTCGATTTTGCTTTGATGTTAATTTTGTACAAGTTGAGATTTGAACAGGTGGCTTCTGTGAAAGTTTGCACCGGAGCGAAACACTCTGAAAATGCACCGGGTTGCACTACAATGTGTCGTCGGTCTCAGTGGAGCATATTTCGCTCGATTTTGCTCTGGTGTTAATTTCATTCAAACTGGGATCCGAACAAGTGGACATTACGAAAGTTTGCCCGAAGCGAAACACTCCGATGACACACCGGATTGCCCTCGTAAGTGTTGTCGGTCTTGTTGGAGCTTGTTTCGGTCGAATTCACTTTGATGTTAATTTCGAACGAGTTGAGATCCAAATAGGTGGATTTTGTGAAAGTTTACACCGGAGCGAAACACTCCGAAAATGCACCGGTTTGCACTCCAACGTGTCGTCGGTCTCATTGGAGCTTATATCCGTCATTTTCGCTCCGGTGTTAATATCATTCAAACCGGGATCCGAATAAGTGGACTTTATGAAAGTTTGCCCCGAAGCGAAGGACTCCAAAGACACACAGGATTGCCCTCGTAATTGTTGTCCGTCTTGTTGGAGCTTGTTTCGGTCGATTTCGCTTTGATGTTAATTTCGTACAAGTTGAGATTCGAACAGGTGGATTTTGTGAAAGTTTGCACCGGAGCGAAACACTCCGAAAATGCACCGGGTTGCACTCCAATGTGTCGCCTGTCTCATTGGAGCTTCCTTCGGTCATTTCGCTCTGGTGTTAATTTCATTCGAACCGGGATCCGAACAAGTGGGCTTTATGAAAGTTCGCCCCGAAACGAAACAGTCCGATGACACACCGGATTGCCCTCGTATGTGTTGTCGGTCTTGTTGGAGCTTGTTTCGGTCGAATTAACTTTGATGTTAATTTCGAACGAGTTGAGATCCAAATTGGCGGATTTTGTGAAAGTTTGGACTCCAATGTGTCGTCGGTCTCATTGGAGCTTCTTTCCGTCATTTTCGCTCTGGTGTTAATTTCATTGAAACCGAGATCCGAACAAGTGAGCTTTACGAAAGTTTGCCCCAAAGCGAAGCACTCGGAAGACATACTGGATTGCCTACGTAATTGTTGTCGGTCTAGTTGGGGCTTGTTTCGGCCGATTTCGCTTTGATGTTAATTTCGTACAAGTTGAGATTCGAACAGGTGGATTCTGTGAAAGTTTGCACAAGAGCGAAACAATCCGAAAATGCACCGGGTTGCACTACATTGTGTCGCCGGTCACATTGGAACTTCTTTCGGTCATTTTCGCTCTGGTGTTAATTTCATTCAAACCGGGAATTAACTTTGATATTAAATTCGTACAAATCGAGATCCGAACAGGTGGATTTTGTAAAAGTTTGCACCGAAGCGAAACACTACGAAAATGTAACGGTTTGCACTCCGACGTGTTGCCAGACTCATTGGAGCTTCTTTCGGTCCTTTTCGCTCTTGTGTTAATTTCATTCGAACCGGGATCCGAACAAGAGGGCTTTATGAAATTTTGCCCCGAAGCGAAACACTCCGATGACACACCGGATTGCCCTCGTAAGTGTTGTCGGTCCTCTTGGAGCTTGTTTCGGTCGAATTCACTTTGATGTTAATTTCGAACGAGATGAGATCCAAATAGGAGGATTTTGTGGAAGTTCACACCGGAGCGAAAGACTCCGAAAATGCACCGGTTTACACTCCAATGTGTCATCGGTCTCATTGGAGTTTCTTTCCATCATTTTCGCTCCGATGTTAATTTCATTCAAACCGGGATCCGAACAGGTGAACTTTACGAAAGTTTGCCCCGAAGCGAAGCACTCCAAAGACACGCTGGATTGCCCTCGTAATTGTTGTCGGTCTTGTTGGAGCTTGTTTCGGTCGATTTCGATTTGATGTTAATTTCGTACAAGTTGAGATTCGAACAGGTGGATTCAGTGAAAGTTTGCACCGGAGCGAAACACTCCGAAAATACACCGGGTTGCACTACAATGTGCCGCATTAGGTCTCGATTTCCTGGAGCATTGTCTCGCCGATTTCGCTCTGACACACCGGATTGCCCTCGTATGTGTTGTTGGTATTGTTGGAGTGTTAATTTCATTCAAACCGGGATCCGAACAAGTGGACATGACGAA
Organism: Guadua angustifolia; assembly: GCA_036346375.1. Classification (NCBI taxonomy): domain Eukaryota; kingdom Viridiplantae; phylum Streptophyta; class Magnoliopsida; order Poales; family Poaceae; genus Guadua; species Guadua angustifolia. Next base: position 47,110 of record JAYEVE010001108.1, read on the forward strand.
AGTTTGCACCGAAGCGAAACACTCCGAAAATGCACCGGGTTGCACTACAATGTGTCGCTGGTCTCATTGGAGCTTCTTTCGGTCATTTTCGCTCTGGTGTTAATTTCATTCAAACCAGGATCCGAACAATTGGACTTTATGAATGTTTGCCCCGAAGCGAAACACTCCGATCACACACCGGATTGCCCTCGTAAGTGTTGTCGGTCTCGTTGGAGCTTGTTTCGGTCGATTTCCCTCGATGTTAAATTCGTACAAATCGAGATCCGAACTGGTGGATTTTGTAAAAGTTTGCACCGAAGCGAAACACTACGAAAATGTAACGGTTTGCACTCCAACGTGTCGCCGGTCTCATTGGAGCTTCTTTCGGTCCTTTTCGCTCTGGTGTTAATTTCATTAGAACTGGGATCCGGACAAGTGGGCTTTATGAAAGTTTGCCCCCGAAGCGAAACACTCCGATGACACACCGGATTGCCCTCGTAAGTGTTGTCGGTCCTCTTGGAGATTCTTTCGGTCGAATTCACTTTGTTGTTAATTTCGAACGAGTTGAGATCCAAATAGGTGGATTTTGAGAAAGTTTACACCGGAGCGAAATACTCCGAAAATGCACCGGTTTGCACTCCAATGTGTCGTCGGTCTCATTGGAGCTTATTTCCGTCATTTTCGCTCCGGTGTTAATTTTATTCAAACCGGGATCCGAACAAGTGAACTTTACGAAAGTTTGCCCCGAAGCGAAGCACTTCGAAGACATACTGGATTGCCCTCGTAATTGTTGTCGGTCTTGTTGAGCTTGTTTCGGTCGATTTCGCTTTGATGTTAATTTCGTACAAGTTGAGATTCGAACAGGTGGATTCTGTGAAAGTTTGCACCGGAGCGAAACACTCCGAAAATGCACCCGGTTGCACTACAACGTGTCGCCGGTGTTCGTGGAGACTGTTTCGCTCGATTTTGCTCTGGTGTTAATTTCATTCAAACCGGGATCCGAACAAGTGGACATTACAAAAGTTTGCACCGAAGCGAAACACTCCGATAACACACCGGATTGCCCTCGTAAGTGTTGTCGGTCTTGTTGGAGCTTGTTTCGGTCGAATTCACTTTGATGTTAACTTCGAATGAGTTGAGATCCAAATAGGTGAATTTTGCGAAAGTTTAGACCGGAGCGAAACACTCCGAAAATGCACCGGTTTGCACTCCAACGTGTCGTCGGTCTCATTGAAGCTTCTTTCCGTCATTTTCGCTCCGGTGTTAATATCTTTCAAATCGGGATCCAAATAAGTGGACTTTATGAAAGTTTCCCCGAAGCGAAGCAGTCCGAAGACACGTTGGATCGCCCTCGTAATTGTTGTCGGTCTTGTTGGAGCTTGTTTCGGTCGATTTCGCTTTGATGTTAGTTTTGTACACGTTGAGATTCGAACAGGTGGGTTTTGTGAAAGTTTGCACCGGAGCGAAATTCTCCGAAAATGCACCGGGTTGCACTCCAATGTGTCGCCGGTCTCAATGGAGCTTCCTTCGGTCATTTCGCTCTGGTGTTAATTTCATTCGAACTAGGATCCCAACAAGTGGGCTTTATGAAAGTTTGCCCCGAAACGAAACACCCCGATGACACACCGGATTGTCCTCGTAAGTATTGTCGGTCTTGTTGGAGCTTGTTTCGGTCGAATTCACTTTGATGTTAATTTCGAACGATTTGAGATCCAAATAGGTGGATTTTGTGAAAGTTTACACAGGAGCGAAACACTCCGAAAATGCACCGGTTTGCACTCCAATGTGTCGTCGTTCTCATTGGAGCTTCATTCCGGCATTTTCGCTCCGGTGTTAATTTCATTCAAACCGGGATCCGAACAAGTGAACTTTACGAATGTTTGCCCCGAAGCGAAGCACTCCGAAGACATACTGGATTGCCCTCGTAATTGTTGTCGGTCTTGTTGGAGCTTGTTTCGGACGATTTCGCTTTGATGTTAATTTCGTAAAAGTTGAGATTCAAACAGGTGGATTCTGTGAAAGTTTGCACCGGAGCGAAACACTCCGAAAATGCACCGGGTTGCACTACAATGTGTCGCCGGTCTCAGTGGAGCCTGTTTCGCTCGATTTCGCTCTGGTGTTAATTTCATTCAAACCGGGATCCGAACAAGTGGACATTACGAAAGTTTGCACCGAAGCGAAACACTCCGATGACACACCGGATTGCCCTCGTAAGTGTTGTCGGTCTTGTTGGAGCTTGTTTCGGTCGAATTCACTTTGATGTTAATTTCGAATGAGTTGAGATCCAAATTGGTGGATTTTGAGAAAGTTTACACCTGAGCGAAACACTCCGAAAATGCACCAGTTTGCACTCCAATGTGTCATCGGTCTCATTGGAGCTTCTTTCCGTCATTTTTGCTCCGGTGTTAATTTCATTCAAACCGGGATCCAAACAAGTGAACTTTACGAAAGTTTGCCCCGAAGCGAAGCACTCCGAAGACATACTGGATTGCCCTCGTAATTGTTGTCGGTCTTGTTGGAGCTTGTTTCGGTCGATTTCACTTTGATGTTATTGATGAGGACATGCCAACCAAGGATACAACCGCTGGTCCTTCTTCCCCTATGACTGCTACTTCGTCCCCGACCGTTGCAGTTTCAGCCGCTATTTCGTCTATGACGCTTGGAGGGCTTAATCCGGAAGCAAGTCCTTTCCATCCACCTTTGCTGGACCAACACATCAATAACATCCACAAAGGACAGCCCACGCGCCAAGGAAGGCCCAACATCAAGTTCAATTCGTCTCCGATTCCAGTTCGGCCATCCAGGAGCAGCAGTACTTCAAACGGACATAACTTGGGCTCCCAGACTCCGTTTTCAACGTACGACCACCCGTTTGAAAGCTTAGGAGATAAGCTTTCCAATGGATCTGGTACCACTTCCAAATTCATCCTGAAGCAACAAGAAATCACAGAAAAATATCACGGGACAGAGTTTCCAAGTGCTGCGTCACCTTCCTTTTGGGCCTATGGCCCATGTATCTTAGGGTTTTGGTGGCCACCGTTGTTTTGGCTGCCCTACACCTCCTGGCCGCCTATATATATGTGGCCACCACCGTTCTTTTACGCTTAGGTTTTGTTGTGTTTGGTAGACCCCGTGTGCGTCCCTCCTCGTGTTTGCGCGTGTCGACTAGACCGCCTTGTGAGCCCGAGCGAAAACAGAACCTCAACTTGTTTCATTTGATTTCAAAACTATCTATTCAGATTGCTTTATGCTTTGTTCTTGCGGGTTCTCGATTTCTTGCAGGAACAATTGATCGTTTGGATCTTGTATCTGTGTGGATTGGCATTGCGATTGTGAAGCTCCCGACCTGTTGGTAGGAAGCCCTTGATTCGGTGCAATCAACACCCCCAAATCGACGTATCATCATCTCACCGAAAGATCGGGATCACCCGTCCTCATCAAGTGGTATTAGAGCTCAAGGTTGCTCGGTGAGATCTTCCCTCAATTTCGTTTTCTACCTAGGGTCCAGAAAATTGCCCCACAAAAATATGATTTGTCCCTCTGTCCAAGCCAATTTGTGCCAAAACTTTTACTACTTGTTCTTGGTTTGTTGAATCGTCGGTTGCATAATCGTGTCTTTGCTGGTTTTAGAGTCTAGTGCCCTTAGAGTTTCGAGTTCTATTCACATTTTCGTCACAGCGTCGTGTTTCTTCGTCAATTCGAGTTGGAGTCGTTTTCTCTTAGTAGATCAGATCAGGACTCTTGGCGGTTGCTAGAGTTCAGATTGGAGTTGAGTTTGTTTGTCCTGCTATCTGCATCCCAACAGCACGTCCCAAATTCCATCACGCAAAAATCAACCCAAGTAGCCCACGTTCTCCACAACCAACTCGGTTTCCTCCTTCCAAATTGTGTGCCCTCATAACTCATCCGAAACCGAGAAGGAGTCAAGCCGTGCCAGATAAAAGGAATCCGTGTTCAATCTGCCGGCTCTTGCCATAAACCAAAAAGGATTCATATTCCTTCCATACTCGGCTAAAAAAAAGTGTGTGTGGTGAGTGTTGTTTGGAGCCCCTTTTGAGTCTGTTATTCAGTTTTAGGGCTCCCGCAAAAACAAAAAAAAATCAAAAAAAAAGGAAAAGAAAAAGAGAGGAGCCCTAGCTGTTTGCTTTGTGTTGTGGCCGTTCTCATTGCGTCTCTGTGGCATTAATTTCGTACAAGTTGAGATTCGAACAGGTGGATTCTGTGAAAATTTGCACCGGAGCGAAACACTCCGAAAATGCACCGGGTTGCACTACAATGTGTCGCAGGTCTCCGTGGAGCCTGTTTCGCTCGATTTCGCACTAGTCTTAATTTCATTCAAACAGGGATCCGAACAAGTGGACATAACGAAAGTTTGCACCGAAGCGAAACACTCCGATGACACACCGGATTGCCCTCGTAAGTGTTGTCGGTCTTGTTGGAGCTTGCTTCGGTCGAATTCACTTTGATGTTAACTTCGAACGAGTTGAGATCCAAATAGGTGAATTTTGTGAAAGTTTACACCGGAACGAAACACTCCGAAAATGCACCAGTTTGCACTCCAACGTGTCGTCGGTCTAATTGAAGCTTCTTTCCATCATTTTCGCTCCGGTGTTAATATCATTCAAATCGGGATCCGAATATTTGGACTTCATGAAAGTTTGCCCCGAAGTGAAGCACTCCAAAGACACACTGGATTGCCCTCGTAATTGTTATCGGTCTTGTTGGAGCTTGTTTCGGTCGATTTCGCTTTGATGTTAATTTCGTACAAGTTGAGATTCGAACAGGAGGATTTTGTGAAAGTTTGCACCGTAGAGAAACCTTCCGAAAATGAAACGGGTTGCACTACAATGTGTCGCCGGTCTCATTGGAGCTTCTTTCGGTTATTTTCGCTCTGGTGTTAATTTCATTCAAACCGGGATCCGAACAATTGGACTTTATGAATGTTTGCCCCGAAGCAAAACACTCCGATCACACACCGGATTTCCCTTGTAAGTGTTGTCGGTCTCATTGGAGCTTGTTTCGGTCGATTTCCCTCGATGTTACATTCTTACAAATCGAGATCCGAATAGGTGGATTTTGTAAAAGTTTGCACCGAAGCGAAACACTACGAAAATGTAACGGTTTGCACTCCAACGTGTCGTCGGTCTCATTGGAGCTTCTTTCAGTCCTTTTCGCTCTGGTGTAAATTTCATTCGAACCGGGATCCGAACAAGTGGGATTTATGAAGGTTTGCCCCGAACCGAAACACTCCGATGACACACCAGATTGCCCTCGTAAGTGTTCTCGGTCTTGTTGGAGCTTGTTTCGGTCGAATTCACTTTGATGTTAATTTCGAACGAGTTGAGATCCAAACAGGTGGATTTTGTGAAAGTTTACACCGTAGCGAAACACTCCGAAAATGCACCGGTTTGCACTCCAATGTGTCGTCGGTCTCATTGAAGCTTCTTTCCGTCATTTTCGCTCCGGTGTTAATTTCATTCAAACCGGGATACGAACAAGTGAACTT
>JAYEVE010000951.1:0-58040 GCA_036346375.1 Guadua angustifolia
GGCAATTCTTGGAGGTTAGCAAAGGTTTTCGGTCTTGGATGATTCTTCACTCTTTTGATCTTCACAACTAAATCATCAACGTACACCTCAAATTTAAGCCCTATCTGAGGGAAAGGTAATCAACGTTGGTAAAGTGGAACCGACATTTTTTAAACCAAAAGCCATTCTTACTCGTAGACACGTAAAATTACAAAAAATGGTCTTCTCTTCATCTTCAAGTGCCATGCTAATCTGGTGGCTTGGGTATTATCGAAAGCTTGGATTCGCCCGGCCTATCAATAATGAGATGACCAGGGGTAAAGTCCCAGGCGAGCCTTGTTGAGGTCGGTGAAATCGACACACATCGCCACCTCCCGTTGGACTTTTTGATGAAAGCAGGGTTGGCAAGCCACTCGGGATGAAGACTTCCCGATGATCCCGTGCTCGGCCTTCTCTACCTCCTCTCGAATGGCATCTTGGCGCTCGGGCGCCGCCGGACCTTCTGTCGGATCGGATCGCCCGGGGCGTCGCCAATGGTGCTCGATCCCTCCACGGGACCCGTCATTCGGAACGGTTGCGGTGAACCGTCGGAGTTAAAGGAGGGAAAGGTTGGCGTCTTCTTTTGGCCGAGGTTGGCGCCAATGTTGGCGTCTTCGGGGTTCCCCCCTCGAAAGCGACCACCTTGACCCCCCCCGGCAAAGGGCTCCTGGCGGGCCGCCCGGTGGCAGGCTCTTGGGGACAGAAACGCGCAAAGGCCCGGCCTTATCCACCCCGATCACAATGGGGCTAGGGCGGCATCTTCACCACCATGCACGCATAGTGGGTGGCGCCATGGCCGGACCCGGCAGTATGGCATTATAGTGGGGTGAAGTGGCGACCTCGAAATCCCCAACTCGGTGCGATAGTTATCCCTCTCCCGAAGGTGGCGGGGCGCCGACCCACGGGCATCAAACCCGCCCTCTGGGGCTACGAAGAAAAGGCGGGGGGAATCTGGGGGATCTGAGGCCGGGAACGGAGGGGGGAGATTGATAGAACTCCCTCCGTCCACCCGGGGTGAGCCCCGACGTTGGGGACCTCTGACCGGGAGATGCCCGGGCCGTTGGCGCCCTCGGGATGGTCCGACTAAAGGTGGCGTTTCTCGGAACCCGACATCCCCGCCCGGCTTGATTGGTGGCACACCCCTCTTGGCCGTTTTGGCGGCGTTGGAAAGTGGGCAAACCACCATGGATATAAACCCCCGTGATCGGCTCTTTGGAAGGTCGGCGGGGATCTTCATCTTGATCATCGTGGGGCGCTCCAAACCGCTTCTCCACCATCTTGTCCGCCCGCAGTTGTCTAGGTCCCGGTATTGGTCTTATGTATCGAGCGGTAGGGCTCCCCTCCTTTTATCGCGGCGTCGTTCCCCGACCCGGCGGTCATCCGGCGTCCCTTCTTTATCCGCGGTTCCCGGCCTCAGCGATCATCACGCCCGGTCGGCGGCGTTGCGCTCGGGGGGATCTTCTTCATCGTCGCGCTCGGCGGGGAACCCGGTCTCTCCCTCGCCTTCCCCCTTCCGCCCGGGGAACCCGAGTCGGTCGTCCGCCTTAGCCACCCGGAGCTGGCCCCTTCGCCGGCCGCGCACATTTATGTCGGAAAAAAAACTGGAGGGGAGTTCCTCTTCTCCTTATCGGTGCGTACACCCCCTGGGGATGGGGTTGTTGGAATGTGGGGATTGTGTTGCGGCGATGGCGAAACCCCGGATGAAATCCGGCGACTCCCCTCTCTTGCTCCGGCGTGAATCGTCCTCCCGCGGGCATAAAGGCCGAAAGTTGGCGATGAAGAGTCGCTGCTTACCCCCGGTTGCCGTCCTCGGGAATTTAACAGGCGGCGAGCTTAAGGCTTTGGGAAGTAGTTAGCCAACCAGATCCGCCCCGCCCATCGTCGTATAGATTTGGAGAACTCCTCAGGGTTAGTGGTGCCGTCATATTTTTCTATTGGCCGTCGGACCGGAACCTGTCATGCCCGCCATGCGGTCTGGCCCGGGAAAACGGCACCCGGCGCCGTAGGGGCCGAAACCCCTCATCGGGGCCGGTCAGGAACCCGTTCATGGGGCCTTGGAGGCCCGGCTCCTTGGAAGTCGGAGGTGAACCTCCTCCTTGGCCGAAATAGGAAACCCAGGGGGACTCTCGTCGTCCCTTCTACCCAGCCAGCGTTCTTGGTCCATTGGCGGCCCGGGCGAAGAGTCATCACCGTCTTCCGGGGCTCGTCAAGATAGGCGGGGTCCCCACGGTTCTTGAGAAGGGACATTTCGCCGCCCTTTCCTTGACCCGGCCCCCGGCGGCCTTTCTCGTTAAAGGGTTGGAGGCCGGCGCCTGCGCCCTTAAGGCGTAAAATCGACCAAGGCGGAACCCTACCTTAAAAGGGGCGCGTCCACCGTCGGCGATGCTCCGACCCGCAATTGGCCCGAATCTCCCGGAACTCCAGGTGGTCGAAAAACGGGCTGCATCAAGTTACGGGTAGGGTAGCGCCTCCATAGCGACTGCGATGCAGGTTGCTCCCCGCCCTTGCCAAAGCGGCCGGGCGCCTGTCGGTATTTGACAGGCCCGAATCTGAACCGGGTTTGGTTGAAAAAGGGCGTCTTGGTGGCTAAACCTAGAGGGTGAAAACCTAGAGACTCCCCGCGAGTTTCAGCGCCTATGAACTAGGATGACACAAAAGATTTTACCAGTTCGGGCCCCTTTGCCTTGGGTAATGGCCTTACTTCTGCTTTCGATTGTTTAAAGAGTGTTTTTGAAGGAGTGATTACAAAGCCTTTGGGTTACAAGTTCTCCCTTAGGCTCTACCCGGAACTCTTGCTTCTTGTTCTTCAACCTTGACCCCCTTTCCCATGCAGGGGGCCCTTATAAGGCCGAACCGGTAGGCAGGTACCAGGAGGGTCATCATTTATCTTCATACATTTATTACCCCCTTCCCGTCTTGTCCCGTTCCTCGGCCTCATTAAATGCGATGCATAACCGCTGGTCCGCCGGGATGTGACCCCTTCTTGGCGGGTTGGTGAGGCGTCGAGAGGAATGGGCTTATGGAAAATCCTTGCGGTTGGCAAGCCGCTGTCCCCGGAAACGAGCAAGGCAAGGGAAGGCCGCCGAGGTGAACCACCTCGCACCACCTTTTGTCTTCGGCGGAAGGCGGCGGTCGTGCTTTCGCCCACCCTTTCGCCGGACGCCTGGACCCGAACCCGTGGACTACCGCCGGCGGCGGCGTGCTTCGCCCACCCCGGAAGGCCCGTGGGTATTGTTGACCGCCCGTGTTGGCCTTTGTCTGACGGGGAGGTACCCGGTAGAACTTTGCATGTTTCCTCAATTTCCAAATTCTTCGGTATTTGGGAAAGCGAGGAGAGGGACACCCTCCTCAAAATACTTCCCAAGGTTAGGGGCATGAAGTCTGGGCCAACTTGGGCGTCGTCCGTGGGCGGCCCTAAGCGGCGGAGCTTTGGGACAAAGTCCAGGCTCACGATTGAGGCGCTCAAGGTGGGTGTCTACTTGCCTTCTTGGTTGCCGACTTGATTCTCATTGTCCCCGACTTCGCCTATTGCCGAGGCCCAGCGAGATCCAGGCGTTGAAAAATTCCGAGTCTCGGACCCAAGCTGACAATTCCCGACTGGTGCGGGAGTTGGAAACATTCATCATGAACAGATCCGGCCCATTTGAAGGATTCGAGACTCGGGCTCTGGAAACAGCCCAAGCTAACCAAAAGGGCTGGAAGGTATTTATCTCCCCCTCGGCGTCGTGTCCCTTGCATCGTTGCTTTTAACGGCGATCCGGTGGTTTTAAAAGAAAGAGGGAGCAGGTTGAGGCCCTTAATTGGGAAGGTAAAGGCCGCTTATGAGCTTCATGACAAGTTCCGGACTCTTCGGAGGAATGACCAGTTCCGAGCCGGAGGAGTTGAGCCGGCGGCGATGGCGAAGGCCCTTCCTTTGTCGGGGTCTGAAAGGCTTAGGGCCCATATCCGGGGAAGGGTCGACCAAGTGCTTGCCAAGTGTTAGCCATCGTAAAATCGCTCTATCTAGGGTTGGAACTAGAAATTGGAGGAGGCTTTGCCTATCTGGTCGATGATGATCAAGCCGTTGCTCTTTTGAAAGAAATCGAGGTGGCCTCCTCCTTGGTGGATAATTTAGAATTAGACCTCTTATAAATCTTGACTTGGTTGTAATTACGCCTTTCTTTTAATCTTGCTCTTGTTGATCATGAGTGGCTTCACCGTGCGAAGAGGCTTTTCTGCGTCATCTTGTTGTGGGCCTCGTTACCTCCGTTAGTGGGTTTTTATTTGCCTCGGGCTCGTCGTCATCGAGGCGCTCCAACTTCCCGTAAGTGCGGTTGGGGGCTGTTGCCTTATTTGGCACATAAGGCCTTCCGCCCGAAGCGATCACCCATTCTTCTCATTTTAATTTCCATCTCCGCTTTTGGCGGTCCTCCGATGGTGTCTTGTTGAACTCCGTCGTTCCGGCCACGGCTCGGCCTCGCCTCCTGTTGATCTTGACTTGGGGATGATGCTCCCGCCCGGAGGGTTGAGGGCTGGGCGGAATCACGATCTCGCCCTCATGAACTAGCGGCGGAGGAGGGCGCCGCGGACGCCGCCCCCGTGGGGTCTTCCTCGGGTCGTCCGGCCCTTCTTTGGGTCGCGGACATCCTCCCGTCAAGGCCGGCCCGTGCTCGCCGTCCGTGGGTTTTCTTTTTAGAGGGTACTAATGTAAAACTTGCAATTGGACATAATGTTCAATCTATGATATATATATATTTTTGTGGCTTCCGGTTTTATCCAAATGTGCAATGTCTTTTTAGGTTGAATGTTTAGCCAGTGGCCTAGCCCCAGTACATGGCTAATTCTTGAACCGTGCTCGGATAGGAACTTCATTGTTGATCTGTTACTTAAAGTTAATAGCTTTAGGTTTAGCCATAGGCTAAGAAAAAAGCGATGAGTTTCTTGGCGAGGATAAATGTTTGCATTAGGACTTGTCGGGTGGTGGTAGCCTCAGAATTCTTTGCTTAGTTGATGATCAAGTGAGTAGTAAGTCAGAATAGCTAAGATTCGTGTCGATGGAATCGTATTTTAAGTGTAAAGCGGCGTAAAATTTTTCTATGTTCGGTGTTTGAAACCACCGGTCTTGGCGCTTGAGTTGGTAAGACCGGGGTACTACCGTCGATGATATAAGGGCCTTTCCATCCAAGGGAGCTTATGCTGCACCGATTCTTTCTAAGAACCGGATCTCCTTTAAGCTTCGGCCCCAAATGTTTGTCGTGGTAGCCGGAGACCTTGGAAGTATCTGGCCCATTTGGATGGATCGGCGTCCCTGGCCTCCTCCGGCTTATCGAGGTCTTGAGTCGGCCTTCCCGGCTTCGGCCTTTAAGTTCGAACCGTTGGGATCCGAATGTCATTTCGGTGGGTAGGGCCGCCTCTGAACCATATCTAGGAAAAAAAGGTGACCCGGTAGCCTGTTGGTAGTTCTCGGCCCAGTCTGGGCAATTCTTTTAACCATCGCGCTGCAATCGGCTTGGCGATCATATATTCTGCCTTAGAACCGTAGTACCATGCCATTGGCTCGCTCGACCTGCCCATTGCTCGGTGGATGACCCGGGAAGCAAAAGAATTGATCAGGGTTTCCGCTTCGGTCTTGGAACTTCTCATTCGAATTGGGCGTCGTTATCGGATAATCCTGTTTGGTCGCCAAATCTTCGGCATTTCTTGAAAAAATTCTCCGGCTTTGGCAGGGTGATCGTTGCCAAGCAGCCTCAATCCATTTGGTGAACTTGTCGATGGCGGCGAAGAGAAAACCATCCGCCTTGGGCCTTTTGAGTGGTTCGACAATGTCAAGCCCTGGCGTGAATAGCCAAGTGATCGGGATGATGCGCAACTCCCTTTGGTATATGAATTTGTCGAACTAAAAGCGGCGGCCCTCACCTTGCGGATGACCTCTTCTGCGTCAAGTTGGGCGATCGCGAAGAATCCTTGGGTAGGCCTTGCCCGACTAGAGTGCTTGATGCCATGGTGTCCGCAAATCGAGTGGATTTCTTTGAGGAGACTCTTCCTTCTTGCTTTCGATATGCCCGTCTTAAGACCGGAAGCCACTCTTCGAAATAGCTCCCCCGGCACCCGTAGCTTTTACTTACGCGGTGATGCACTTTGTTATCCGACCCTCAGGGTTGTCCTCGAAGATAATCTAGATAGGGCTTTGTCGGTCGGGGTGATGACCATGCTTACCTTGGGGCCGACTTCTCCCTGATTTGCGGACTCATTTGTCGGCGGTAGTCAGGCGGTGGCTCTTCCATGAAGACTCCGTAGGGGGCGGTCAGTGGAAGCCTCTTTGGCGAGCTCGTCTGTTGCTTCATTGTCGGGGAGTTGGGTGAGCTCCGGTCCGTCGAACTTGTCCTCTAGCTTGCGTACCTCCAGGCAATCCGTTGCCATGCTATCGTCAACCCACGACCATTCTTTATTGTTGGTTGATCACCGGTGGGAGTCCCCGAATCAGCCGGTCGGTTGAGCGATATGGCGATCACGGAGCCCATGTATTAACCGTGCCGGGCGTTTTGATTTGGGAAAATGGAGTTGAAGAACATATTTGAGATTTTTCGTCCCGGAGAATGAGCCTGCATGGCCCTACACCATTCACGTGAGGACCGTCAAAATACATTGTCTAGTATTCGAGGTCCTCCACATGCGGGCTCCTGCGTCTCGGTCCACTCGGCGGAAATCGCGGCCGGATTTGATGGCGTCCGGGGCAAGGAGATTTTGAATGCTCGGCTTCATTGCCCATTTAGCGATTCTCGATGGATTCGATTGTGGATATATCTCCCGGAAAAAGATGTCTGCAAAGCGGAATGCTCTTGAAAGTAATGCTTGAGTTTGCGAGAGGTAAGTACAGCGTTTTTGGGTAAAACGCTTTTGTGAAATAAACCGGACCTTGAACCTTCTGCGGGTGTCCTTCCTCCTCCTCTCCCCTACAATCCGGCCCGTTCGTGAGTCGTGGCGCTATATAGAGGAGGGGCTCTTACGGTCGGCGCAACCAATACCGGGTGGTGGGGAATGTCTTCAGATCTTGAACTCTTTGCGCCTCGGGAATCCATCGGAAGTTGTCTTGCTTCTTCAAGAGCTTGAAAAACGGCATCCCCGCCCAAGCGAGAATCCCGTCCAAGTGCCACCATGCATCCGTGAGCCTTGGACTTCCTTTTGGCGGTCGGTGGCTTCATCTTGAGAATGGCGTTGATTTTTCGGGGTTAAACCCGATACAGCGGTATGACCACGATAAATCCGGCGCCCTACCAACCCAAGGGGTTGAGCTTCATCTTGAAGGCGTAAGGCTCTGGAATGTCTCGGCTAGGTCGGTGAGGTCTTCCTTTACTCGGGTTTTAACCTGGCGTCGTCCGGCCTCCCGTTGCGTCAAGTTGAGTGTGGCCGTTTGAATAAGCGTGTTGGTAGGTCGGCCCGGTACCAACGAATGGCATTGTGATGTAACTGGCGTCGAGCGGTGTGATGAGCGGCGTCTTGATCGATCTTCTTCCCTCAACGGGGTTTGGTGGTATCGGTATCGTCTAAGAAACTTCGAGGGCCCGCACGGTGGAGTCTACCACACGTCGATCTTGGGGCAACCCAAAGGGATCCTTTGGGACGCGCCTTGTTGAGATCGTTAATCAAACACATCGCCAACTTTTATTTTCTTGCATACAAGGACAGATTAGCGGCGGTCGGGATGATACACTTCTTTTATAAAATTAGCCGCCAAAAGGGTGATCTCCTCCACGATGGCGTCGCGGCAATCTTCTTGTGAACCATCGATCTTTTTTGATGGGCTTAGCTCTTGCGTCCACATTGAGTGAATGCTCGATCCCTCCCTAGGGACACGGGCATATCGAGATGGTTTCCAAGCGAAGATGTCGGTTTGCCCGAAAAAGTAAGGCGCCTCTTCCTATTTGGGGTCGAGCCAGTCCCAATCAAAGGCGATCTCGCCCGAGTTGGGCGGTCGAAATCACATCTTGATTCGCCGTCGGGCTTTATGCGGACTGGCCTTTGCCAGCGGTCGGGACATAAATCTTCGCCTCGCGGGAGGTAATCGCTTACGATCCTCTCGGCCTCGGTAAGCGCCACCAACGGCTTCGGCCATGTCGCGGCCTTCCTTGTCACCTCTGAAGGATTGCTTGACATCCCCTCGGCTATTGGCGCCATTTGGACCGGAATCTTGGTGCGAGATCCATAGTGAGGCGACCATGAACCGGCCAATCCCGGCCTTCCCAAGATGGCATGGTATGCGTTCTCGAAATTAACCACCTCGAAGTTTAGGTACTCCGTTCGGTAATTTTCCCCAGCTCCGACGTCAGGGGGCGTGATTTGCCAGTGGCACCGTCGAAGTCCAAGGGATTACCCGGGTGGGCGTGATGATCCCGCTTGAGCTCGGGCCGGGATCTTCATATCATCAAGGTCTTGGAGAAAGGGCGTTGAGCCCACTTCCTCCGTCGACTAGCACCCTCTTGAGCGGCCTTGGCGTTGGAGGTCGGCACGAAGGAATCTGCTGGGAAGGAACACAATCGGGGTGATCGAATGATTGAAAGTGATTGGGATCTCGAGACCACCTCGGTATTAGGCGTCCTTCCGTTATTCGTTGATCTCCGGTAGCTTCTACTTCGCATGGACTCATCGCCCGGAGCCCCCAAATATATAGTTGAGCTCGCTCTGTTACTTAGTAATCGCCCCCATCTTCCTCGGTGGGTCTTGTCCGCTTCCGCCCTTGCCTCTGTTTTGCCTTCTTTTGGCGGGCAAACCTCTTCAAGGTGTAGCAGTCCTTGGCCGCGTGCCTCCTCTGGGGGTGGAAAGGGCAAATGGCGTCCATCACCTCGTCGTAGCCACCACCCCACGGGCCTCGCGGTCGAGTGCGCTCGGCCACCGCGACCAGCTCTCCAGGCCCACGCTTCTTGTCTCTTGGTTTGGAGGACTTGGCATGGTCCTTCTTGTCCTTCTGCCGCGGGTGATCTTCCTGGCGCTCCTTGAGCGTCTGGCCCGTGGCATTCGATCGACAGGCGAACATCTCCCCCAACGGTGGTCGGCGGACTTGGGATATTTTCTTGATTAAGTCGGGGGGCGGCCCCCCAGCTATGATGGCCGCTTCGAGGCGATCCAAGCAGTATTCTTCTTCTGCATGAACGTCGGATGAACTCCGAGGACTCGTCCTTTTTACGATGGAAGTGGTATAGGTCTCATGCGGTCCCGGGCCTTTCGGAGGTGCTCTGAAATTTGAGATAAATTGCTCCGAGATCACCCGGGAATCTATAGAACCGGTAGGAGTCTGTGAGCCAAGCTTGGGTGAGGCGTGGTTGGCGAGGTGGTTGCCATCACATTAAGTCGCCCCCCTTGCCCTTTTGGCGAGGTACACTTGCGGCCATGCCTCTGGATCCCTTTCACCATCAAACTTGATGATGCCCTCGGGTTGAAACCCCAGACCCATACCACTCGGCGGGTCGGGGTGTGGCGCGGAACCCCATCAATAGGCCGCAAATGCGCCGTCGGCGTCGACCTGAGGGTCCCATCTGGTGGTCTCTATTGTCACTCTCGGCCGGCGGCCGTACCCGGATCGGTCCGATCATCACGCCCGGACCGCGATCCTCCCGACCGTCGGCCCGATACCGCTTCGTACTATTCGCGTCGGCGCCTCTCCCCTCCTCCCGTTCCCGGCGTCTAAGCTAAGATCGGCGGAGATCTCGGTTGAGGCTCGGCGGCGTCTTCGCCCAGCCGGACTCCGGTGGCCCCTGGACCGGCTTTATGCGGTCCGTTGCCGTCCTGAGGGCAGCGGATCTTGGTGTGTCTTCTCTGGGTGCCTCTTGGTTTCTTTGTCTGCCCGCCCGTCACCATGGCCTTAACGAAACCCTGTCGGGGCTGCGGGTTTCTGGGCCGGATCGGCCCCAAGGTGTCGGCGGCGTCTTGGAAACGCGATGTTACCCTGCGGCGTGTGAAAGATCGGTTGATCTCCTTCGCCGCTGTAAAACTCCTCGTTGGCGTTGCGCCCCGATGTTGGAGGGACTTGCGCGCGTTCGCCGCGCGCGCCGCGGCGTTGATGATCGCCTCCGCCGTGTCGCGCATCTTGTTGATGCAAGGTGTCGATCGATCGTCCTCGTCGCAAAAGACACCACAAGGCTTCTCGAGCGGAACGCGCGATACCCTCGATCGGCACTGAGCTCCGGTGAGAGTGATGAAAGGTCTCTCGGGAAGGGCCAAGCCACATCTGAGAAGAACAAGCTTGCGAAGTTATGCGGCGACGAAGTCGAACTTCCAAAGCGAAAGTGCTGAGTGGGAGCGAAAAAAGCGGTGATCTCATTGGGTGGCGCCATCGAGACTCAAGGAGGATGATCTTCGCACTCCTACTGGCCGCCAGCGTAGCCGATGGTTGTGACCGACAATGAAGAAAAGGGAATGGGGCAAGGCGGAAGATCTAAATCGATGGTAATGCAAGATCTGGCGATTTTTACCGAACTCGGGCTCTCCAATGGAGATAACACCCTAGTCCTGCATTGGCGTTCTTGGTGTAAGTATGAGTGTTCTTGATTACAAGTTCTCTATTCAGATGCCCCTTTTGTCTAGGGTTCCTTCTCTCTATATACACCGACCAGGGGCATAAATGCAAGCGTGCGCTCAGGGTTGTTGGGTGTGAGCAGCGAGCGGCGAGGCGAGTTAGGGGCGCGAGGAAGACTGTCTGTAGTGGCTTTGACCGAGCCGGCAGCATCTGCGAGACTCCGCCGCCCGTTGCGAATGTGCGGTATTGTCTACTACTCTGTCGCCTGCACCTCCGGTCTTCTTTAAATGCAGCGCGCATTGAAGCCTTCCAGAAGCTCCTCTTTTTACTTGGTTGGCCCAGCCCACCCCCATGGGTTGATCAGTCGGCCTGTTAACTAGATACCTGGTCTCATAGCTTCCACAGGAACCAATCTGATTGTGTGTAGAGATAAATTGATTGTAGCACGGGAACCAAAAAAGTGATTGTCTGTACCATTGTATAAGATTGTCTATAGGTGATATTTGCTATAGACAGTAGCACTGTACATGCCCTTAGCATGCAGCCTGGCGCCTTGGCCTTCAAGTCGTTTTATATTTTGACTAATTAATTAGAGCCACAACCTACTTTACTTACGTACGGGCATGCATGTTAATTTCTCAAATTTCTCTTCTCATCTCATCTAATGGTGGCAACGATGCCGTCAACGGTGACGACGCTACGCATTGGTGAAGATCAGAGACACAGGAGCTAGCTAGCGCTACTGTGTGACTGATCGAGTAAACAAGGACACGCAGGACTGCCGTACCTAATTAAGGGTGTATTGGTACAGCCCAGCTTCATCGGATCCGTAAATCTAGTAAAGCTGGGTACTCCTAACTCTACCAAATCCATAAAGCTAAAACTGTTAGTACATTAAGAGTATTTAGATGAGTCATCTTATTTACATTTTAGACTAAAATATAAACTTAATTCACTTTATTTTAGCTTATAAATTTCAAATCTCGAGATGAAACTAGAATTTGGAGCTCTACTAAGGCCCGTTTGGCAACTTGGAACCGAATTTGTTTCTCCTAGAATCTGAAATAAATCCAACCAGCGGAATAGGACTCAGAGCGTTTCAAGCGAATCGTTTACGATTTTTTACTTAGAGTAGTCGAATCGGCTAGCAACCCGTTCCTCCGGATTCGATTCTACCTGAAACGTTTCTACCAAGAATCCGGGCAGTTTCGTTTCTACTAGAATCTGGAACCGTACCAAGCAGGGGCCTAAATAAGATCTCACTCTGAGGCGGCCCACCACAAAAGCCGCCGTCGTACATTAACATTACATCCATCGGCGGCGACTCAAGTAAGGCCCGTACGGTAGAGTATCCTGGAATTAATATCTAATATATATATATATATATATATATATATATATATATATATATATCTAATATCTAATCTATGCCGGAGATTTGAGGCTCATTCGGCGAAGCACGTCCAGGAATAATTGTGACCATCCGATCGGCCTTAGGCTGCTCTGGCCGTCTGTGGCTCTAGCCCTTCCCCGAACACCTCGCCCAACCCTAGCCAGTCGGCTGTTCCCTTCTTTGTGCCACAGCTCCTTCCCTCTCCTTTCCCCGTCTACTCATGGCCGCTTTCTCCCCATCTGTATCCCCCGCCTCCCCTTTCTCCCGGCGCTCGCGCCCACACGCGTCTCTGTGAGCAGGCGCTCCCTCCTTCCCCCTTGGCGGCTCGCGTCGGTACACTCGTCTTGAATCTGGAGGCTGGCAGATCTCGCGCCTCTGCTGACCTCATCGAGCTCTTCGCATCGGCACGGCATTATAACGACCCAATTTTACGTTGATCCGTTAAGTGAGGCTTGTCGCGTTAACATCTTCCATAATAATCGTTGCATCCTAAATTAATTATAATCATACAAGGGTTAGGGCATTCATCTTGCATAAATAGGGAGTAACCAAAAATCTAGTAATCATTTTTCAAAACTGCACACATGTTGTTTTGCCCTAGTCAATGACATGTGGGCCATGTTCTTAAGAGAGAGGAGTGAAGGCTGCACATACCTACCCTACTAGTTGCTACATCACTCACCCCTACCTATGTACATGACAAGTCAATGACACATGGGACCTACCATTGCATAGAAAATTGTGGACTGCACATCCTCTCCATGCTTTTTCTCACTTCAACCACCCATACCCACTCTTCCACCTACCCTATGACATGTGGGACCTAGCCCCACATGTAAGGCATAAGTGGCAGCCATATATATAGTGATACACCTTGGTTTCTCCTCCATTTCCTGCTCATTTGCTGCTGCATCCTGAAAAACAGCAAGAGCACCTTCCTTACCTCTTGCCATTTCTCCCCCTCAAATCCCCTCCAAACTTGGGTTTTGGTTTGTGCATGTTACACCATCTTGAAGCCAAGATCAAGAGCTTCAAATCCATCCAAGTGGATTTTTGAGGCATCAAGTTTTGGGTGAGTAGCAATCGTTTCTTTCTCCTCCATGTTCTGAAATTTAGAACCTTGTAACTCATTTCCTTTCTTTTCCCATGGAATCCATCATCCAACCATGAATCGGGTCGTGCATGTCACGTGGAAGCTTGAGGAGGAGGGCTAGTTGTTCTTTGGGAGCACGAGCAAGTGGCGGCATTATCGTCTCACGCTGAGCAAGGAGGTGACGAACCGTGAGAACCGGCGTTCGACACTTTCGTCATTCCTCACCAAAACCAATCTTCACCAAGTGCAAAGCGTGACCTTGTAGTGGTAAGGTTCTACCTAGACCACCCTTTTTAAGTCCTAGTACATTGCTATAAAGCGTGAGAAGCCAATACACGAATTGTCGTTTTTAAAGAGAAGCCTAGCTCGGATAATCCGAGATTTCACTCGGACATTCGAATATTTTCGGATATTCGAACAAAGTTCGGATAGTCCGAATAGGAATTCGGCGAGGGCTGTTTTGGCTAACCGAGGTGCTTTCGGATAGTCCGAGATTTCACCGGATATTCGAACACCTTCGGATACTCGAATGAATTTCGGATAGTCCGAATAGGAATTAGCGAGAACTAAATTGGCTAACCGAGAGGTCCACTCGGACATTCAGGCGAACACTCGGATAGTCGAACCACTCGAACATTCGAACATAATTTGGATAGTCGAGTATAAATTCAACTTCTTCTGCGAGAGGTCGGTTCGAGACGGTCAAGTGAAACTCGGATACTCGAACATAATTCAATAAAAGCTTTAAGACTTGAACTTTTAACGCATAAACACTCAATTAGTACTTGCATATTATGATTAGTATTACACATCATGAGCATGTCATGCATCTTTTACTCATGTGCACTATTTGAATCCTTGTTTGGTGTTTATTGAATTGGATTTTCTTGTTAGGTGTTGGCGTTTGGAGGGCACCCCGAAGTACGACTCACGCTTTTGAGACCAAGATCGGCAGCAAGGCACTATTTTACTCCTTGACCATGATTGCTCCTACTAATTGCAATTTATGTTTTGGAAGTATTTTATCAATTGCATGCTTACTTTCAATTACAATTATGTTTGGGTAGAAATTGTAGCTATTACCACCTTGTGATGCTATCCCTTATCATATTCTTTCCATGTTCCATTGTAGCCCTAGATGGTTGGTTTATTATTAATATATGGGTTTGTGCGATTTGTTTAGCCATGCTTAGAACATCGTTAGAAATCGCGATAGATGGACTTAGTCCATTGGTCGCAATGATTGAGAATTATTACGATGAAGTTGATTTTAATTGTTGATTAAATGAGTAGAGATATTGGTTAAGGACCCTAAGGATTAAATCTCGGTGGCGTCTTTTGAGTAACTATAAATGCGAACCACACGCCGTTTATGGGACCGGCGTAACCAAGTGCTTGTGTATGACTAGGGTATGTAAACCATATGCACTCGAATTCCTTGAGCTTAGTAGGCGTCAAGGAATGTCCGCGAAAATCCTTGGGCTTAGTGGAGCGCCAAGGAAGGTCCTCGAGTCCCTCGACTTTGTTGAGTTGGGGATATCCAACAACGGGTGTACTCCTTGATCCACACACACCGGCAGCGCACGCGGGATCGAGGGTCACAGATCATCCGGATGGTTTAGATACACTACCATGCATCTTGGAAAATGGTTTGTCACGTTAGCCTCTACCGACACATCTAAGGAAATGTGTTAATAGCTTGGCTTACGAGTGTGGCGTGTCGTGTGGGTAAAGTCGTACCTCTGCAGAGTTTAAACTATTCGAATAGCCGCGTCCATGGTTAAGGACGATCTCTCGATTTGTCAGTCACTGGGCGAGCATTAAGGACTTGGTAAGAATGGGATGGGAATGGGAAAAGAGATACACAAGTATTGGAGTACTTGTGTGTGTGCAATTGAACATGAGCGATGGAACTCATGGTTCGGAGAATGCTTGAAGGCATGATGTGAATGTGATTATGATGATGTTATATTATGTATTAGATCTTTCAAATGTTTACCAAATGCAATTCTTTTCAATCTATACATGTTTACAATTTATATAACCAATGTTGCTTTATGCCGAAATTGCCATTATGCCTTTCCTTGGATGTAGCAACCACATGTAGCTAGAGATCAGCATGAAATGTATATTATTGTGCGAGTACACTCTTTGTACTCAATCGGATTGTCCACTTGCTGCAGGTGAGGATGAGGCATTACCCGGGGACTTTTACCGGGCCGATTTCGATGATGCTAACGTTTAGTCGCCGTTCTTGCCCCAGTTGGTTGCCTGAGGGTTTGGGGGCATGCCATGCTGGCCCTTTTGTTGTTTATCTTATGTTTTCGCTGCTACTTGATGTAATAACTCTAAATATGTCGTTATGGACAGCGGTCCTACTTTTAGTGCACGATAACGCTTATGCTTCCGCTAATTATGTATGTGTTGTGATGTCAACTGTTGGATGAGAATGCTCGTGTTGGCGAACTATCACTCGACCAACACGGGTATAATCACGGACGCCTTGAGGTTCCCTTGATTCACTTGAGATATGCCATGCATTTGGGTGAATCGCTGGAGTCCTCGGACGGTTCCCCTACAACGACTTCAACCTCCATCGCCATGGCTAGCGCCTCCTCCCTCTCCCTGG
Organism: Guadua angustifolia; assembly: GCA_036346375.1. NCBI lineage: Eukaryota > Viridiplantae > Streptophyta > Magnoliopsida > Poales > Poaceae > Guadua > Guadua angustifolia. Next base: position 15,623 of record JAYEVE010000951.1, read on the forward strand.
CCTCGCTTCTTGCATTGGGCAAATTGGACTCCTCCGCGCAAGTGCAGTACCGCCCGCCACCTCGGATCTATGGCCTGCCTCTCCTCAGCCTCGCTTCGATCAGGCAGCCGGCCATCCGTCGCCCGTGGATCCGTGACCCGCCATGATGGCACCGAGGGTCCGGATGAGGGACAGGCGACACCGCCAGACGCTAAGTCCGCCGCACAAGAAGGACGCCCGACCACAAGATTGTCTTTCCCAGGGGTTCGGCCGCCGCCTTTGACATCCTCCATGCCTCCTTGGTTAGTCCACACTTTTCGGTTTTCCTCTACAAATTTCGCCCACCTTTGAGTCATCACCCTTTGTTTCTGATAGAACGATTTGAGCTTTTTAATCGTTGTTGGATGTTGTGAGAATGTAGCGTTACGACGGAATCGAATTTATTGTGGATGGAAAGGGGAATATCCATTGAAAAGATTGTAGCTTTTTTGGGGTGTTCTGGATCTTGTTCTGTTACTCTTCAAGAGTACGCTCTATGGATGTGCGATTTGTCTGATCAAGGACTCAGACGATTCAAAGCAAGAATGCATGCATTTGATTCTATAGGTTGTTTAGTTGTTTCATCCTGTCAAATGTCAGCACCAGATTTTTTACTTGACCATGTCATGCAATATATGGTTCCGCTAGACATTTTCTCAACAGTTATAAATGGCGTATGTCAGGATGTGTTAGTGCCAAAGCATTTCTTTTTTTTTAAACAAGAGTGTCAAAATATTTCTGATGGTTTATATTATTGCCATTATCCAGGTAAACATGTGCATTGCTATTTTGCCCATGTTCGCGGAATTTGGCTGGAACTCACAAACTGTTAGCCTCATTCAATCCTCTTTCTTTTGGTGCTACCTCCTAACTCAGGTCGGTGTGTAGGAGTGATTAATGGTTGATACTCGCAGGGAATTTATATCTAAGATTCAAGAAAGAGGAGTTTGTTTCCCAAATGTTTGATTCGTTGTCATTGAGTTCAATCCGTTGTCATTGCAGATAGCAGGAGATATATACGCCGATACAGTTGGGGGAAAACTGTTCTTGGCTTCGGTGTGGTCTGGTGTTATGCAGCCACAGCCCTTAAGATTGTCGTGGCAAAGCTAGGCTTGCCATTTCTCCTTATTGTGCATTCTTTCATGGGAATTTGTCAGGTAGGCCTCACTAATGCAGGTTATCGATTTACATCTACGTCTATCGACCTAACCAAATTTTTGTGTTTTCCTTAGATGTGAGCAGTTGTATGTTTTACGTGTGAATATATCTATTACGAGTTTATTTCTCTTCACAAAATAAACCCGTAAGCTTGAAGGTTCTACTATTTAGGAATCTATTCTATGTTCAGAATCTACAAGAACAATGGTCGGATCTTAAGGTAGATCTGATTTGACATTTTCCCTCTCTATTACTTGAGGTCATCGACTGTTCCTATTGAAATTGGAATTTTGTTCAATATAGCATGTGAAAAGGTATGTTGTACACACCATACATGGGGTTTCCTAGAGCTTGGTATTGATTTCCAAGATGACATATATCATATTTGTTTCATTTATGTTGCATTTTATAGTTTTCAATAGGAACAAGTTGTTAGCTTGCAAAATCTGCTCTACCTAGCCATCGGCATCCAAGTTATCAGGGTGTGGTTGTCATGGATTGCTACTTGGCTGTATGTCTGTCAATGCTTGATTTCGCATATGAAAGCATAAGCTATGATTTTCTAGGATGATGGGATATAGTTAGTTCAAGCTTTATTCTTAGGTTCGATGCAATTTTTAAGCATTTGTTTTATTACCCTAACATTACTCCTGTTCGGCCTCATAAGTCTTCTCTTCGATAATTGTATCGCTAATGGCTACATGAACTCAGCCCTAGCGATAGCACAATTTTTAAGCATTTGTTTTATTACTAACATTACTCATGTGTTCGCTCATAAGTCTTCTCTTCGATAATTGTATCAAGCTAATGGCTACATGAACTCAAGCCCTAGCGATAGCAATTGAGATTCGATTAAGGAATAAGGGATTCCTATATGGTATGTTCTCGAGCATCGAACAATGCAATGCTCGCTTTAATCATCGCTACCAAAAAAAGCTTGGCATATGGGATATACTAATCTTATCTAATAATGGTTAGGAGTATTGTAACGATGATGTGTTAAGTCGTGTTTTCTATGTTTAGCTTGTTGGTGGTATGGAGTTGTAGGCCACTTGGAGTAATGTGATGGAAACGGCCTTTTTAGATCTCTATCACAATGAACCCCAAGCTGTTTTTAATTGCTATCTCGCAGAAAGTTACACATTGTTGTTATATGTCGTAAATAGATTGTACACTTCGAGTATGCCAATGCCTATCATATCCTTTTATGGGAATGAAGATGCTATTGCTGGATCCCTTAAAGAAAGCTTGGTATGTGTATTACTTTCTCTTACCTAGCGTACATTTAGCTAGCCATGTTTTATACTGAGAAAAACTAATTTGACTTCTCAACATAGAGGCAAATGGAAAATCTAGGAGCACAGAGTGCCAGTCTTTGAGAAATGCTTAGAGAAATGAAGAGAGGTACAATCCTTTCTTGTTGTAAGACTAATTTTTATATTGTGAACATGAAATACTATAGCCCAGAGTATATATTATGTCAGTCATGAATGATATACTTACCATTGTCTGGTTATCTTCTCACTGGACATATCATACTTATAACATATACATTCATTTCTACCAAGGTGATACCCATGAAGATCTTTTTGAGGAGGAGGTTACAGAGTATTATCCAATCTATGCTGAAATTACTAATAATATTCTGGCACAGGCGCAACTATTGCTACAAATACAGATAAGCCACCATTTGTAGTAATAGTCTACTTTTGGACATTTTTTGGTCTATAGGTTTGGGGTAAGCATCGTTTCTACTAAAAGTTAGATGCCTCTAGCCATCTAGCGTTTTAGCTACTCAGCATTATGGTGGTGTAGCTCTAGATTCACGTTTTTTGGGTGGGCAGTACTTATCATTATCTATACTACTGCTGGCATCATGTTTGTGTTTTATTCTACCTTCAGTTGGATATGTAAATTGTTAGGCCAATTCCTCATTTTCTAACTTTCTGCTATTTCTATCATGGTTAGTTGATCCTTGGAGCATTAGATTTTTGCTCTTTAGCTCATTGTATTAGGAGACCTCCATTATAGATGGATCATTAGGTGTTGTTTATTCCTTTCATTAGTTAAAATGTTCTCGCATGTAATGTAAACTTCCATTATAGATGGATCATCATGTCCATATCGTGGATTGGCCCGAGGTTTTGTTGGTTTAATTTCTTGGATGTGATTAGTTTTGGGGTTAGCTACGATGAACCGACTATCTCGTGGTTATGTGGAACTATGATTCATGACGATTTTATCTCCTGCTTATTCACAAATTTCTACTTTATCTTCTACAGATGACTGTTTCATAACCGGCGCAGTCAGAAGCGCATATCATGTAAGTGATTCCCACCTTGGCGCCAAGTTATGATGAAACATGGCAAATAGAGAAACATGGCAAATAGAGAAATTGCTGAATTTTGCATGTCAAAAGCATAGCATGTAAGTGATTTCCACCTTACGCTTTGAATGTCTTCTTGTATGACCTAGCCACTTGAAAAGTGTTGTTTGTCATTCTCGGGTCCATGCTTTATGCGGTTAGTAATGTTAGCGTGGTAATAAGCAGCTACACTTTGCTCTGATTAATCACAAGGTGACAACTTTGTTTTTTTTAGGCTCCGTATTATATGGAACTAATCCTTATTGGCATCAACTTGATTTACTATTGCTACTATTTTTCCCGTGCTGATCAAGTGAGCATCCATGTTCTTGGAGACATGATTGTTAAATTGTCATTGTTGTAATTTTAGCCTTATTGTCTCATTTTCTTACCCGTAAAATAGAAATACATATTTGAAAAAACTTTACAGAATTTTGGTAACAACGTCTTTAGGAGTATTTTGTCAACAAAAACAACATAAACTAAGTGATGACAATGTTAGGTATAATTATTTCTGCTATTGTTTACCCTGTGCTAATGAGATGAGTATGTGTGTTCTCTGAGACATGATTGTCGATTTGTCATTGTTCTAATTCTAGCCTCATTGTCTCATTTCCTTAGCCATAAAATAGAAATACATATATGTAAATATTTAATGTAATTTTGGTAACAACATTTTCGTGACTATTTTGTCAAGAAAAGGAACAAATCAAGGTTATGGTGGCCTTAGCAGTATTTTTGAGAATTATACGTGGTATACAAATGCATCCATTAGCTTAATGCAATAATAGCTCATTAATTGTGGTTTGCTTGAGTAATTTCATCTACGCTATTTTTACTTGTCGGATAAAAGAGGCAAATAAGATTCTATCAGAGATTTCATATGTCCTTGGTTGGAAGTTTTTTATAGGGAGATACTTGGCAGATTTGCAGTAGCTCACATCTATCTATACTAATATAATTAAGCAATATCGACAGATGCTTAGTTGTAACTGGTTTTGCTTCACATGGAGGCTAGACCTCTTATGTTAAAACAGGTGCACAATTTTAAAACATTCGTGATTACTGATTAGACCGAACCAAGGAGCTAATAAAACTTGAACATTGTTTACCAAAACACCTAACCATGCTTGCTTTGCACTTGGTATTACATCGTTTGTCTTTGGAATAGCAAGAAAACACACTCCCGCAATCAATTTCCTTGACATTGGTATAGAAGCATGCTTGAGTGGCAGGAACTTAGATCAACCCACTAGAATGCTGTAGCGGTGAGTACCCGCCTCCCCAAGCGCTTCGTGCAATTTGATTCATGGTCCTTAACTTTTGATCGATAAATTAAAGCTTATGTCCTGTGTTGTTTTGGTTTCTGACCTTGTGAAGTAATCTCTCTTCTTTTGTCCTTTGTTCTTAGGGATTTATGGCTAGGTTTGTCTTGGGGTATTGGGGACTTTTGGTAGTAGATGAACCATAAGGTTTAATTATGTGTTTCTTGTTTGAAATTCTCAGTTCTGCAATCTGTCAGCCTAAAAATGCGATCCAGTATCCCCCGGTGCTATGTGTAGCACCTATCAAGGTTGGCGAATTCGTTGTTCCAATTAATTGATCTTCGTGTATAATTCATTGCCAAGATTCAGGCTTTGTGATATGATCGCTCTAATTAGTGTTCTTTTTTTTCGATCTTCATTGTAGTACCAAATTGCAAAGACTAGAAAATGATGGCTATAATCTAGAAATGGACGCTTGAGTTGATCAACCAGAGGAATGATTTATCATCTGCACTATTTTCTGGAGGCCTCTTGAAGGTAAGATAATACTATGTTTTCTCAGCTTATCTGTGTAATAGCAACTTCAATGTAATTACGAAGATGCATTTTGCATTTCTCTCGGGTCTAAAAAATCTTATACAGAGCGGTGAAGCTGATTTATGTCTCAAACAAGCCGCATTTACGAACCCAGATGAACCTCTGTACCGACGTTTGGTGCAAGGGAAGTCTTCGAATGATGCTAAGCTTGCCTATCAATACAAGCTGAGTAATTAGTTCTCTGTGTGCCATTTTCTACTTAGGACCTTTAGGATGATCTATTCTAGAATCTAGAGTATAGGTATGAATTCCAATGTTGTGCTAATTGTTTGCTGCTCAGATACTTAGTTACAATGTAGGTGGAGTACTGCTGGAATTTTTGTAGTGCTAATCCAAATAAGCTAGGTAAACCTGTATAAGCGTAGTCTAAAAAAACTTTTTTGTAGTGCTAATCCAAGTAAACTAGATATTTTCTTCGTTGTGTAAATTTTGTTACTTTATTTGTTTGCCATATTTTCATACCGGTAATATGTCTTGCCGATTTGATTAAAATGTAGCCCTTAGCTAAGCAACTTACCAACCAACCGCCTTATTCATTGATTAATTTTTTTAATGCTAATGACCTGCTTATGGCACCATGCTTTGCGCTACGAGAATCCAATCGGTAGCGTAGGCGTGTAATTCTACCTAGTATATAATAATAGCGCCGATTGGATTAAGGCCGAGCGATGCCACGCCATCGGCGCGCCAAGGCTGCGCCGTCTGCGTCCTGGCCATTCCGTTCCTCACCGTGGCGCATCTTGCCCGTCTGGCCGTGCGATGGCGATAACGCAGCTCGGATTCGCGCCACGCTTTGCTGCTCGAGGCTCTGAATGTTCCATCCCCTTTTGCCTTTCTCTTCGACGGCCTCGATTGGAACTCTCAATCCGCCCGATCCTCGTTCGCTTCGCTCCTTTGTTGTCCTCAAGAGCTCCGACGCCTCCCGCTTTCCTCCGGAGTTGCCGCGCCACCCGCTTCGCTTCGCCGCACTCCTCCGCTCTCCTTTGGGAGCCTCGACGCCTTCCCACATCATCTCCGCCGCGCGCAAGACTTAGCCGAGGTGGCGGCTCGGCCCGCTCTTGCCGTTCCTTCTCTCCTCTTGCTTGTCACTACCATCGCGCATTTTGTCGGTCCCCCCCATTGTGGCTCGCGGCGTGTGCTTGCCCTTTGGGTCATTGCCTCTTGGTACCCGACGTTTCTACGCATTTTTCTATGCATCGTACCTTTTTGACTCACTTTTGTTGTTATTGCAGGTTGGAGTTCATCGCGTCAAGCTTGCGCTCATCGCGTGTGGGCTTTGATATGTACCGTCTGGATTGGGATATAGTCGCGTTTTTGTTGCCGGAGGTTCCTCTTTCGTTTACTGTCTCGGGTAAGTGTTCCTTGTGTCCATTGGTTTGCTCCTTGGAATTCGCTTCACTCACAAGCTATTGCGACTTGGTAGATTGAGTACTAATGTGATTCCGTGCCGGCCGTGCTTAGTCTTAGTTATAGCTTATATATTTTTAGCTATTTTTACACTTTGAAACGGATAGCAACATGTGTAGCTTATTTTGTCAAAACAAGATTCAGATAGTGGGAGGTGGAAAAGGGTGGTTAGAGCAGATTTCAACGTATTTTGGGGACGGCAATCTTTGGAGGGTTGACATGGCCTAAAAATTTTAGCCCCTTGCTCTTTTTGTTCATATGTGTGTACAAACCTAGCATGAAGGAGCAACAGAGCGGAGATTGTGTTGATGACATTGGTTCGCTTATGTAGTGCAGCGCTATTCTTGACTTGTTTGCGTGTCAAGCTTGTTAGAAGAAAGCCCGGTTTGCATTTCCCTCATCCGTTAATGTTTTAAAAAGCTAATCCTTTCAGGTCAATATAATGGTGGGGAACGATGATACCAGTATTTAGATTTTTAGTTTGTGTGCACCGCTTCAAAACTATAGAATCACCTGTTTTATATTAGAGTTAGCATGGTTTTGCCAATAATATTATATTTCAGCCCAATCAAGATGGATCTATTGGTGACTTTTAAGTAGTTTACTATCCGATTTAAAGCTGCAGAGTTAGTCTACAGAGCCAAACGCTAATGCTTTAGCCAAGATCTGAGCCAAACGCTAATGCTTTAGCCAGCAGTAGTCGCGTGACTCGTGAGCAATAGACTCGACCTGCCGCTTGTCTTTGGAAAGTGATTACGAAATCGAAATGATGACAAGTGGGCTTGCTGAAATTGACAAGATCATCAAAGAGGATAGTTTTTCTAGCCGATTTTCTTGTGCACTTTAAGACCTTTACAGAGATTGATCTAATTCAAAAAATCATATAAAGGTTGTTGGAGCCACTGTAAAATTTTAAAGGTAGGGAAACAAGATCATATTTCCTTTTCCATGCAATAGAAATACTTTCTTATAGTTGTAAGATGCTAAAGTAATAGAAAGTAGAACTATGCTTCCAGCTTGGTTGCTTGCATGTGGCAATAAAATCGAAAATATAAGTATAGTGTTGAGTCATTAAAAGAGAGTCGATTTTACAACTAATCTAATAGATGAAGATAGTTTTTGTTTTTCTACGGCTACTATAATAGATGGAATGTTTGATGGATAGTAGAGAGTTATATGTATGGCATGTTCCACCTCGCTTGTTCATATTATCTTTTCTTGCCACGAGAGGTTCTTAACGGGACAAAGCACACTCCTCTTCGCTCTCATCGAGGGCAAAGGTTTGGGAATTTGATTGCCTCGATTATTCTTTTCCTTGAGATACTTTACATGAATGGAAATTTCAGACTTTTCGCTTGGTTCTTTTCCTACACACCTAATTTCGCTTCCCTGTATGACATCCTCACAATCCTTTCCACATTTTTTTGATGCTTATCCGTTTACGTTGTTTATTATTCTAGCTTATATTTGTGTCATCTATTGCAGGAGCTCTTTATACAAGAAAGGAAGGTGCTACTTTGGTTTGATCTTTTCACCTATGTTATTTCAAGTTTAGTGTTTTTCTTGGAAGCTCACTCGAATCTTAATAGATAGATGATATCTCTTGACCAACAAATATGTGATGTTTGTATGCTTGCTCTGAGATGAATACGGTAAGCCCTGTTGTGTTTGTGCTATGATCATTCGAAAGCCTAAACCTATTGATTTATTCTCCTATCATGTTTCATTAAAAGAACCTACTAATTATATGCTTCATATCTTCAGTGTATTCTCCTTCGCTTTGTCATGATTAATGATTGAATTTCAAAGGATCTCTTTAATTTTGAGTAGTGTGGCTGCATTGAATCATATAAGATGCAATTATTTCTGAACTGTCCCTGTTGTTTATGAACTTCGATACCAAACTAAATGTTTTATGAACCTTTGCCGCTGCCTTCATTGATGAAGTGTACGATTTACATGATGACTGATTGGTATCGCCATTAGCCACATTTGTTCATCATTACTTGAGTTTTCCATATATATAGGGTGCTTGTGACTTCTATTTTCGGTTTGTGTGGACTTGCAAAGAAGTGCAAGGATAAATCGACACACTAGCACATTCAATAAAGGTAAACTACTTAGTTAAGTACATGTGTTAGTAGTTCACCTTTTTAGTCTTTCTTAGTCCCCACATGTTACTTATTTAACCCTGTGCCACTTGTGCCGTAGTTCATCCTTGCACTCTGAAGAAAGGCTTGTCAGTTGTCACAAAGCCACATGGCCTGAAAGTGACAAATATGCACTTGGTACTCTCATATTTGCGACGTCAATGTCAAGATGTTGAAGGCCCATGGCGAGATGCTGCTGCATTTACTCAAAGGTCCTTTGCACATGTCACAGATGCAATCTCAAGGTTCCAGCTGGTCACCGTATGCACTAGCATGGCTTAGGTCTGTAAACTTATCTATCAGAGATGCTGGATAGGTTCGTCTCCCTCCATTTCCGTGTTTATATGGTGCTTGCATATGCTACTATTCGCTTGGCATCAAACAATATCACACTCGCTGTTTTTTCAATCAGTAATAATACAATTCTTAGCTTTAATCATGACTGTTATTCAGGTGAAGAGTACATATATGGAAGCCAGAGGCCTTGGGCACTTCCTTGCTGCAATCACATATTACTTGCCTACTGCATTCAAATAACACCAAGGCTATGGTGTTGGAGGTCTGTAGCCTTCCCAAGTACAGGTTTATTTTGGTAAATATGGATGCAGACTTTTGATATTTTTTGTGATTTCTTTGGTACATCGTAATTCACCATATATTGTTTTGACATTTTACACATGCACCATATATACTGACATGTTTTAGATAAAACCAACTGACATTTTTAGGTAATTGAGATTGATTCAACTGCATTATGTTGAGGTCCTTCTACTTTTTTTTAAAAAAAAAGAACCCTTAGCCCAAATTTTATGCGGCGCGGCATAGCGCGCTACCTTGCCTAGTACGTACTAGGTAGCACACGAGTAGGGCGGTAAGAAATTAAGCCGATTGAGCAGGCAGAAGGTAGAGTCGAGCTCGACAGAGGTTGAGCTGGGATCTAGGTTTAGACTTGGGCTAGAGTTTGGCTCGAGGAAACTTAGTAACAATTTAATATATATTAATTTTTAACAATAACAAAAGCTTAAGTTTGAGCTCGGCTCAAGTAAAATCGGTAATTAAGAGTTAATATGCAATAATATTCTATGAGCGATCCACAACATGTAGTAAATTTACCGAGCTGTAATGAGTTATTTGAGCTTGACTTATTAAAACTTATGAGCTCGGGATCAAGTTAGAGATTCACTCGTTTGGAGCTTAAGCCAAACTCGAATCGAACCTACAGCGAGCCGAGCTCAAAGAGCTTAAGAGCCTCAAGCTTTTTTTTATGGCGCTACACACAAGTGTGCAAGTTGTATATTTTTTTCTTCTTAATTATTTTAGGCTTTTTTTCATTCTTTTTCAAAAATAACCTCTCCCAAAGGCAAATCGCAAAAATGGTTATTTTGTGCGCGCCAGCACAACAACGTTGACTTTTAACAAGTACGTCTCATCGCCGGACGGCCATGTCACCGGTGAGCTGATCGACGTGCTTGGCGCTGACTTACACAAGCACTGTGCCGGCAGGGTTGGCGCTGGTCGCTGACATAGGATATATGCATGCATGCATGGTTCTACGTCACAACACGATCTTCAAGATACCCATTTGATCAATTCTTTTTTCTATCATACGGTACTAATATCATTTCCACACGACAAATTAAAAAAAAAACCTCTATATATAGATCACGACCAAGTTTTAAAGGTAGTTCAAACATATCATTAATCAAACTTTATAGCGTTTAATGGTACAGATTCTAAGGTGTTACTTAGAGAAGAATGAAGGAGTATAAATAGGGAAACTTTTTTATTTTATACAAAAAACGCGCCGTATTTACAGAAATATACAACAATCTCGCGATTTACTGAAGTCCCCACCGATTTAGCAAACTCGAAAACGCGAAACCGCAATTTCGCAATTTCGGTTTGAACGAAACCGGATGATTCATAAACTGAAGCTGCGAAATTAAGTGTATTCGAAATTTGAAAACGCTAAACCGGTGTATTTGCAATTTTAAAATGCCAAACCAGTGCCACGCCGATTTAGCGTTTTCGAGTTCTGAAACCGGGTGCCACGTCATCGGTTTAGCGTTTTATGAAACCGGTGCCACGTCGTCGGTTTAGCGTTTTCAGATTCGAGCCCGGTGCGACATGTCGAGTTGGCGGGTGTGACGCGAAATGACTTGACCTCGGTGCTTTTGCGCATGCCACGGACGACGCGTGCGTGGAAAAAGGCTCTGCCTCTGTGTGTGCTAATCAACTTGTCCCTCCTTTCTCAGATGCACTCACTGGGCACGACTATAAATCGAGAGTTGGGGAAGCCGAGAGCGTTGAGAGCCGAGAAAACCGAGAGCGTTGAGAGAGCCGAGAAACCAAGAGCGCCAAGAAAAAATAGAGAGGTGGAAAATTAGTGCTAATGTAAATTTTGAAACCAGGATTTGGGATGAATTTAGTCATTGTTCATACTTTATTGAATTTTGTGAGAGAATTTTCAATTATTTGATTTGAGATTCAGATTTTGCGGTATTCTCCAGGAAGGTTTTTTGGTACATTGCTCAAGCTTCAGTGATCTTCGATACAGCTTCGATAAGGTTAGTTGGAAATATTCATAAGCATATAATTTTTGTGATATTAGCGTAATTAGTGGAATATTAGTACAAGGAGCGTTACATAAAAGCACGTCAAATAAAACGAGCAACACATGAATTGATAGTAATTGTTAACATGAAATGATAGTACTGGTGTAATGAGTAGTACGTAGCATGAGAAATAATTGGTGTAATATTAATGCAAGTAGTAGTATATGAAATGACCACGTTGATTTAGTGAGTAGTTCCTAAAATGAGGATGGAATGCGTAAGAAATATTGTCACGATTTTTGGTGCTCAGTACTAATTATGGATGCGAGTAACTATACTTAGTGTTCATGATAGGCGTAGATAAATAGTGTGTACATCGTGTGAGTGCAGTGCAATTAGCAGTAGAAAAAATAAAGGTATTATTATATGCAACGACGATATTAGAATCACTACCCGTACGTAAAAGAACAGAACATGATCACCATAATGGCATACTTATCAGTGTTCATGTTTTGTAGGAATTTACTACGAGCTATCGTCATTTCTTGGATTAGCTGATTGGGTTCCCTATTTCGGTTTTCTGTCTTCATTCTGACTTCACAGGTTAGTTTTAAATCTTTAGGAACATTATTATGATATTCATGTGGTACTAGAATAATATGTAGAATAAGCGTTCTAGTAGTGTAACATAAGATTACAAATGACTTATTTTTATGTAGTTGTTGTAGCGACTAAATTTTGTGTAGTTGTTCTAGAAACTTATTTTTGTGTAGATGGTTTAGCAAACCTAATTTTTTTAGGTGTAATAGCCACATTAATTTATTTATTTGTTGTAGCGACTTAGTTTTATGTAGCTGTTTTAGCGATCTAAATTTTGTGTAGTTGTTTGTAGTTGTATTAGCGTCATTAATTTATCTATTTGTTGTAGCGACTTGTTTTTATGTAGTTGTCGTAGCGACCTATTTTTATGTAGTTGTCGTAGCGACCTATTTTTATGTAGTTGTTTTAGCGGCCTAATTTTTTTTAGGTGTAAAAGGCATATTAATTTATTTATTTGTTGTAGCGACTTAGTTTCATGTAGCTGTTTTAGCGATCTAAATTTTGTGTAGTTGTGTGTAGTTGTATTAGCAACATTAATTTATCTATTTGTTGTAGCGACTTATTTTTATTTAGTTGTCGTAGCGACTTATTTTTATGTAGTTGTTTTAGCGGCCTAATTTTTTTAGGTGTAATAGGCACATTAATTTATTTATTTGTTGTAGCGACTTAGTTTTATGTAGCTGTTTTAGCGATCTAAATTTTGTGTAGTTGTATTAGCGTCATTAATTTATCTATTTGTTGTAGCGACTTATTTTTATGTAGTTGTCGTAGCGACTTATTTTTATGTAGTTGTTGTAGCGACTTATTTTTGTGTAGTTGTTCTAGAAACTTATTTTTGTGTAGATGGTTTAGCGGCCTAATTTTTTTAGGTGTAATAGCCACACTAATTTATTTATTTCTTTTAGCGACTTAGTTTTATGTAGGTGTTTTAGTGATCTAAATTTTGTGTAGTTGTTTGTAGTTGTATTAGCGTCATTAATTTATCAATTTGTTGTAGCGACTTATTTTTATGTTGTTGTCATGGCGACCTATTTTTATGTAGTTGTTTTGTCTAATGGATTAAAGACAATTAGGTACTCATATTTACCGTATAAATTTGCTTGAGATGGAAATGTTTGCTAGAATATATTTCGAGCGACTCATTGTTTTGCACTGTGAGGCTCGTGGCGATGTAATGAGTGTGAGCACTTAGAGACAAGGCTAGGTACTCCAAATAATTTGGCGGACCTTAAAGCACATGTTGCTTGCGTCTGCTTGGTCGGACCATGAACCCACAAAGTTCGTCTAGAGGGGGTCCGCCCACGCTTTGTTCCAACACTCTGCGGTGGTGTACACACTCTTCCGTTAAGGACTCATGATGCATGGGATCTCTATGTTTAAGGCAAGGCAGAGGAGAATTTTGAGGTCGGCGTGTACGTGGACATTTCGCCCGGAGAACTCTGGCGAGGCTGGGACAAGTAGCCATCCTCCCGAGCTTGCCGAAGTACATGTACCTCACGAGGCAGCAGCAGAGGAGGAAGGACCGTCAGGCGCTCCGGAAGTCGAAGGTAACGAGGCCGAGGTGGATGCGCACAGACACGAATGAAGAAGACGGGGAAGCGGACGAGCGAAGCGGCGGCGACGACGATTCGCCCCGCCATAGAGTATTTCCGTGGGATTGGTCACCTTGATGTACCATAGCGGATTACAATACCTTATCCGTGTGGGGGTACCAGAGAGCAACATCCAGCAGGGACACGGTTTGGGAGCAAGTTGGAGGCCATCCACTTCCTAAACAACTATGCCATTACAACAAGGACGAAGCACGGGCTTTTGAGGTCCGAGCCGACCGCTTATGAGGTTAGGTGCACGAAGTACCTGCGTGTCCCTTCTTCGCTCGAGTACACAAACCCAAACACGATGAGTTCTTTGTGATCGTGAGACCTGAGCTCATCGTAACGGAGGAGTCGATTAGGAACATGGCGGCCTTGTAGAGATGCGAGGTTCATAGCGCAACTCCTGGTGACCATCGTTAGGAAGGACATAGGGATGACCCTAGTACAATAATAGAGGAAGTTCACACAAGAAGCTGGGATGGTCATCACGTGCAAAGACGGCTTGGAGGGCGGGCGAAGGCGTGAAGATGCTCTTGGAGGGTTCAAGAGTCCTTTAACTATGCCCCTAGATTATTACTGAAGATTGCAATGACAAACCCGGGGCCTTGATTTGCAATGGGCGATGAGCGAAGACGGCTCAAGACGGTCGTACACCTCGGCTCAACGATATCTCCGCTTGGTTGTTTTGGTCTTTTGGACAATGCATCGAAGCTTTCGGGCATTGCAGCCGATTATATGTGTAGATGGCACCTATCTAAGTGGGAAGTTCCGTGGGACACTCATGACAATTTGGCGGCCGATGCCGAAAGGATCGCCCCACTTGCCTTTGCCCTCGTTGAGAGTGAGAACAACGATAGTGGTTGTGGTTCCTTAGTCTGCTGAAGACTAAGGTAGTGGGTCTGAGGGAGCGGGTTTGTGTAATCTCGGACCGTAATAAGGGCCTTCGCACGCTGTTAGACGTGATGCATGGCAACCGTCCATCTCGCTGAGTTGGCCCGACGGTGCGAGGAGGTGGTGCATGCGCCATCTTGGAGCCAACTGCATACACAAGGTACAAGAACAAGGCACTTGTGAAGACCTTCAAGTCCTTGTGCCTTCAAAATCGAGGATCGCAAGTTCAACGCAATTTGGGACCATTTGAGCGAGTCAACTCGGAGGATGATGGAAGAAGAGGGAACAGGGAGGATCATCTGCGTTCTCAAATGGTTGGAGGTCGAGCGGTGCGTGCAGTGCTCGCGCAACCTTTAGCGATGGATCGCCGAAAACCGGCGGAAGGTGGGCGCTCCTGCACGACACGAACGGAGCGAGGTAAAACATTGCTTTAGTACGTCCTCGTATTGTACTCTATTCTTTTTGTGCGATGCTCACGTTAGAGAATGACATCTCAGGTACAATGTGATGACCACGAACATAGCTGAGGCTTTCAATAATGTTCTTAAGGGTGTTCGTGGCCTACCTCTGTGTTCCATCATTGAGCCGACATTCTACTGGGACGCGGATTACTCCCGAGACCGTGGTCCGACCGAGGGTGCGACACGGCAGACGCACCGAAGTGGAGAAAAGCTGTTGCAAAGGCGAAGGGCAAAGGCGCACTTCCACCGCATAAGAATTTTTGACCTTACTACGAACAAATTCGAGGTATTGTGCAAGAGGAAATATGCATCGGGGTTTAGCGTTGGTGACACGTCACAACAATGCGAGATAGGGGCCGATTACGTTACTTGCACCTGTAATAAGCCTAAGCTTTAGCATATTCCGTGCTCCCACGTGCTTGCCGCTTGCCGAGACATGGGCGACAACGATGCCTCGCAGATTCATTTCGTGGTACTACACCGCCGACTTTGAAGAACACGTGGCGGCCCAAGATGTCTTCCTTCACCGTTGGGACCAACTACAAGACCATTGATGGGCCAACATGGTACCCTTACCCGGCGTGTCGACGCCGCGGAAGGCGGGAGGCCTAGCAATGAAAGGATCCACGGTGACATGGATCTTTGCAAAGCCGTGCACGGTCTGCGGAAGTGCAAGTTATGCAAACAACTAGGGCATGACCGTAGGAGGTGTCCCAACCGCAACCCTTAGTACGTTGTAAACCCGCTACGCCATGTATTCGTGTAACTTGTTTGTTTCAATGTATGAACATTTATGGAACTTTATAAAAATGCTTTTTCCTTGCCTTGTCATATCATGTGCATATAACATTGCTCCACAGACGGTGATGGAGCGTCTTCCTCTCCCCGAGCTACTCCTTGAGACATACGATGCATCCCATAGATCACGAGCTATATCGGCAGGGATCCAGGTTGGTAATGAATTTCGAAGAACGCTGCCTTAACTGCGGATTTATCGTACTGAGATATTGCTTCTTTGTGCAGTTGGACCCACTTGCCACACGATCGGCGCACAAGATCAAGGCCGTGGACCCTCGTTTCCACGTTCCGCTTGCCAGGGCAGGGCTGCTACCATTTGCCATAATGATGGACGGAGCTCGTATGGAGGACGGCAACAGGACCCCCATCCCCGCCGTCGATCGGGCACTTGTCACCGGGCTCATCGACAGGTGGCGCCCTGAGACCCATACATTTCACTTCCCGTTCGGAGAGATGGCTATAACTCTGAAGGACGTGGCCATGCTCACCGGCCTACCTATCAGAGGTCGACCCGTCATTACCACCCGTCCTGCGCGACAACAATGGATCCCTTACATCTCGGAAAGGTATGTCATGTTCGAACGTACTTTATGCATTTGTTGAAGGCAATATCACCGATTGTTCGTAACGACCTTGTCATTGCAGGTTCGGCGTGCTTGATACAATCGAGAGGAGGCGGAAAGTGCGTCAAGACATAGCTCACGGGCCTTGCAGAGTATGAGGCTTGCCCTCGATGCGGACGCGAGTTGGTACTACTGACACTACGAGCTTTACATTGTACTACTTTGGGGCGGTAATGTTCTGCGAACACGGGGGATGTCATCCTCCTCACATTATATGGTTAGCCCGGAGCTCGCGGCTAACCCCGAGGAACAATGCAGATGATTGGGGATCTGCCGTGTTGGCATCCACCTACAAGGGGATGTCGCGATGCGGCTGGCGACAAAAACCGTGGGGCATTACGGGTGCTTGCACTTGCTTCAGATGTGGAGTTGGGAGTACCTCCCAATCTCTAGGCCTTACGTCTACGAGGCCAGTACTACCCATTGGTCATCGACGACGACGTCCGGAGGCTACGGCATTCAACGATGGGTTCTCGTTGGATGCATGCACGGTTGAGGTGGAACCCTCAAGATGACCGCGGAGCTATTACCGTGTCATTGCCGATATAGACCTACTCACCGCATGAGCATGTGACATGGAATCCGTGGAGGCGATGACCGAGCAATGCACATAGCTTCTAAAGGTCGATATCGAGGTTGTTGCCTGGCGGAGACGGCCACTATGGATGACCAACTGCTTTCGTGTTGTACATGCACGCAGCTGAGGTTTACTCCCCAACGTGTCTGAGAGACAGTTTGGGTATCGCAGTAGTCCCGCTCCACCGCTCCCCTCAGTAGCCTGAAACGAGGACGTCCCCAGGCCCCCCGCCCGATCCACCTCTGACATCCACGGGTGACACATCGTGGAGCTTTTCACAGATGATGCCAGGCCATCAATATGGACAAGGGCTGTCAAGCGGGCCCGGTCAAGAGAATCGATTCGATTAAGCGGCCAAGATGGAGACGTAGAAACAACAGCAAAATCTAATTAAATCTAATTATGTCAATAAACAAAAAAATAAACCTTTTGCTTGCGTATTTTTGCCTCTCTATCTTCTAATTCCATCATTTTTTTTATGGAGCGCGTTGCAAGTCTTCGTCCATGCCTTCAATATCTTTCATATGTTTATCTTTTGAGATCGAAGCCTTTCAATGTCACCGCCGTCTAGATCTACATGAATAAGTCGACAAGCATCGAGACATATGCGGTGAATCATATAATCAACAAATATATTAAAGATGAGATTATGACACATGCCACAAAAGAAAAGGCGGGAAGGATTGATTTGCATTTATAAATCTTGACAAATGACCACCGTATTTGATTTGGACCAACGGTAGTGCCTATCTGGAGTCCAAAAGTCGGTAATACCTAACTTTGGTACATCATCTGCTCTGTGATGTGTTTCATCTGTACCTATATACTACATCAGCTACTAGCTTTGTCACACACCTTTTACCTTTATCAGACTGAAACGACAACACTCTGCACCACGCTGCTCGGGCTGAGACGACAACACACTGCACCCCGCTTTTCAAACTGAAACGACAACACGCTGCATCCCGCATTTCAGACTGAAACGACAACACGCGGTTTCGTGCCGCTGTATCATAATGATTTTCAAATGGGAGTTCTAAGGCCAAACGATCAAATAGCTTCTGGTTTCTCAAACCATGCTAGGGTGGAGGCTGGGAGTCCAAACCGGCGGACTCATTTGGGTTTGCAAGACAATGAGGGTTATGTTAGAGAGATTGCTCTGTCTGCTACGAACACAGCTAGGATGGCGATTGAGAACCCATCGATCGGATCTCTTCCGAGTTGCGGAACCAGGCTGCGTTGAAGTTGATACTCTGTCCGCCAATGGCTCATGATTTTCGAACCGAGATACTGCTCGGATCAATAGTCCGTCCGAGCAAATGATGTTATGGTGCAAGTTGGTAGCCCCGCCATTATGTGCCATTTGGGTTGCATAACCATATGGAGATTGACAGCCCCAGCCAGCAGATCATCCGTACACCTCCAACAAATGTTTCCACCCCAAGACCTGTGTGGGATCTGTCAAGACGTGTTCAGGGAATACCCGTTCCCTCAGGAAGCCCACCGAGCCCTCTGTGGGCAATGCCACCAAATCCTGCAACCTGTCGTGTCACAACAAATGCATTGAGGGAGACAGCGAGTCCTCAAATGCTAGCGCTGGAAGAATTGGAGTTCAGGAAGATATTTATGATTTTTGCTTACCTTTCTTGGTGAGTTTCTCTTTGGTTTATGGCTTTTTTTATGATGGATACCAAGGAATTAGGTATAAATTTAGTTAAGAAGAAATAGTCACCCAAATCGAGTTGAAGAGGACTCCAACCTTTTGGTAGAGTTCTTCAAACTTTTTCTTCTTTTTTTCTTTATCCAGTTGGTCAATCAATAGTTTATTATCTCTCAAGTACTCATCATAGCGGCATTTCCAAATGTAGTTGCATTCTCGAGATGCTTCTCTCTTGGTGAAGTAGCGGCAAGGAGCTTTGTACAATCCTTCTAAGAAGTATATTTTCAAATGTAACTAGTTTCTGCAGAGCATACCTTTGTATCAAGCTCAATGGAAGCCATGTTCTTTTCATGTAACTCCGATGAGAGCAACAACTTCAATAAGCAAATTCGAGAGAATTTAAACCAAATTGAAGTAAGAACAAAACTACATGCAAAAGAACAGGAAAAAGTCTCATACCAACACGCCTTTGTATTTCTTCTTGCCTCTTCTTTTGGGACTTGAGAGGTGGATCGGGCGGGGCCACGGGACGTCCTCGTCACGGAGGGGGACGTCCTCGTCAGGTCATGCGGGAGGCCCGGCCACGTAGATTGTGTATGTGGCTATCGTTCTTGTATTGAACTCTATTCTTGTGAAGTAGTTCATTTCGTGTAGAGGGGGCAGAGTTGGTCACGGATGTCTTTCGAAGTGGTTTCCAGTTTGTATCCGTATTTTCATGTATGGTTTTCGACTTAGTCCGTCAATCGCAGCGATTATGTACCCTATGTTGTATCCCAAACTTTATGAATTCCTAAGGCATTTCACTTGATATGGTATTATAGTTGTTCTACTTACTTCACTTTGTAATATCAATGCTTTGGGTTCTATTCAATGCTTAACTCGACTTAACACACACTAAAAGAGAATGGCGAACAACTTAAGTCCTGCATCTAAGTGACGGCATTTACGACTTCGTGTCACCTCCACCTCGACGCTCAAGCACTACAAGAACTGGGCGTCCTCACTTAACAATACAAGGGGCGTCCGACCAAAGCCGAAGGAGGGCTTGCTCCTAACTATGGCTATGACGATGATGACGACGACTTCGTGTCACCTCTACCTCGACGTTCAAGCACTACAAGAACTAGGAGTCCTCTGAAAAATACAAGAGGACGTCAGACCGGTAATACAAGGAGGGCTTGCTCCTAACTATGGCTATGACGATGATGGCGACGACTTCGTGTCACCACCATCTCGACGCTCAACTACTACCGAGTGGCCGTTCTACGAACAATACAAGAGGACGTTCGACCAGCGCTGCGGGAGGGCTTACTCGTAACTATGGCGATGAAGATGACGACGACGACTTCGTGTCACCACCACCCCGACGTTCAAGCACTACCAGAGTTGGCCGTTCTACGAACAATACAAGAGGACGTTCGACCAACGCTGCAGGAGGGCTTACTCGTAACTATGACGATGAAGATGACGGCAGCGACTTACGCGTGTCACCACCACCGACGCTCAAGCACTACTAGAGTCGCATCCGTTCTCTTAACAATACAAGAGGCCTATTCCAACAACCATAGCCTTAGAATGTATGGTTTTCTGACTTAGTCCTTCACTGGAGTTATGTACCCTATGTTGTATCCCAGCTTTATGGATGTCTTTCGAAGTGGTTTCCAGTTTGTATCCGTATTTTACATGTTACGCAGGGTTTAATTAGAACATTTCCGTGTGATTGAGGCTGCATTAAAAAAATTTTAGTGGCATGATTCACCTATATTACAAAATTGAAAAGGCATTGAGGCTGCAGTGTGTTGTCCACTCGGTCTGAAAAGGCTCTGAGGCTGCAGTGTAATTTCTAGTCGCCCTGAAAAGACTCTGACATTGCAGTGTATTGTCTACTCGGCCTGAAAAGACATTGACGTTGCGATGTGTTGTCAAGTCCGCTGAAAAAGCTCGAGGTTGCGGTCGCGCTGTCAACTCGGCCGAGAAACCGTGGGACACAAATCTTGGGACGGAGGCTTATGTGCCGTGTTTGCTCTCCAAGTGCCCTAAGGCCTATATAAGAAGGGACGATGTGTTCTAAGAAGCACAGGAGAAGAGGAACAACCAAGGTGAGGAAGTCTCTAAGATATATCCGTTCATTTTAGGTGAGGATCAAGACAAAATGCCGAGGCGTGCAAGTTCAAAGGGAAAGGGCAAAGCAAAAGAAGAGGGAGGCTCTTCGACCTTGCCGCGCACAGCGTACCAAGATCTCTTCCTACCGACTGGGGTTGTCGCACCGATGTGTTTGTGCGGAGATCCTTGCAGGCTTGTCCGCTCATACGAGCTTCCAACTTGGAAGAGGCGGTATTGGAAGTGCCGCAACTACGAATTCGACCCGTCGGAGAAGGCCCGGAAGCTTCGCCTCATGGTAATAATCATACGTGTTTCCTAATATTTCTACATGGAACTTTCCTAATTTTTGTTTCATGCAACGCCTCCCCCTGTGTGAATTTGAGAAGTGAATGCGACCAGAGATCGACCGGAGGACCAAAGGCTCCTTGATGAAGAGTTAAACAAGCGGACCATAGGGAGCGACTTCAAGCGCAGCGTGACGCCGCAGCGAGGAGGCACGCCGCAAGGAAGCTGAGGAGAAGGAGGCCGAGAGAGAAAGGAAAGAGAGGGACACGCCGTGCTGCAGAAGCCCCACCGGAGGCATGGGAGAAGGGAAGTGGCCGATGCACTCGATGAGACGTCATGTTATATGCTCGTCCCAATTTTAAGCCGTAATAAAAATGTAGCCTACCTTATTTTCCATAAAGAATTTCGAGTTGAGAATCACCTGTCTCTTATTTTCCTTGATAAATTATATGAATTTCTTCTATATCTTCTTGTTGTATCCCAATTATATTATTCTCATAATTATTACTTAAACTACATTACTTACAAAAAATTCCTTAAACACTTCAAAAACCCATTGTGTCGCAAGCGTAATAAAAATCGGACGCTCAACCATGCAAAAATTTTTCACTCGTCGAATGAAATGTCTTATTCAACCAAATCCAGGAAAAGGTTATCACACCTGGAAATAAAATTCTCCAACAAAAATATTTCTAATAAAAGATTTTCTATATCACTAAAAAATAGATTTTTATTTATTCAACCCTAGTGACACATGAAATTATCGCCCGTCCAAATAGAAATGCGACCCATGTGTGCGGAGAGGCCACTTTTGCAATTACAGCGATGCTCTTTATGCGTCAAATTTTAAAAATACACGAGAATGTTGTATATTTTACGTGACATTTTACAAACATGTCGAAAATGCTTAAATGATCAAGTAGTTCTTTTATTTAATGATCAGCAGCGGTTCTTAGTAGTTCAATACCTCGGATAGCGATTTTACAATATTCCTCGAGTGACTAGCACGTGGTTTAAGTGAATGGGTGCGGCGCCATTAAGACGAGATTAAGCGAGACCGCTTGAACGAACAAGAAAATTGCTCTTTCTGCAAATTGATTCATTCTTTTTTCCCCGAAACCGAATAAGCAAAGTGTAACATTTCATCCACAGTCATGCCAGCTCAATTTAGCATCCGAGATTGCGAAATCGACGTCAGCACTTCAATTTCGCGTTTTGAAACCGCGAATCTGAGTTCGTTTTTGAAAATGCGAATACGTCAATTCGCATTGTGAGAACGCGAATCGGTGATTTCAAACCTAAATTGCGAAGTGCGGTTTAGCTTTTGAGATTGCGAAATCGGTGGGGATTTCAAAATATCTGCGAGATTGTTGTATATTTTCAGAAATCTGGCGTTTTTTGTATAAAATAAAAAGTTCCCAGATAAATAGGCAATGTATCCTATACATCTGAGTCTTCTCGTGTACACCATGCACACAAACTAAAAAAAGTCGTGAAAAATTCGAAAAAATTGTAGATGTACTTTATAGATTACTCTACCTATGTATAAAATTGTAGGTTCAAATTCATTATATATCGAGAGTTATAAAAAGAAAATTCGACAAGTTTTAATTTTCTCTTTGTAACTCTCGATATCTAATGAATTTGATCTTGAAACTTCATACATAGGTAAAGTAATCTATAATATTATTCCTAGGTTTCTATTTCTCTCCTTTGCTAAAATATTATTTTGAAATTTTAATTTGATCTTATCTCATGAAATTTCTCAAAGCCTTTGGTCTTCTGCAAGAATCCCAATCAAGGAAGAAGGTGATCCATGTTCTCTTCAAGACTAGTGGAAGGGCTGCTGAAAAGATCAAGTTGACGAGAGAGTGCTCGAAAGGATTTCTATGAAGAATAAGTTAATAGTGCTCAGTAGTGTTGGAGCATGTCATCCCTTTTCCGCTTAGTAACGTATAGTCTGAGTGTATTTAGATTTTTGTTGCTTGCTTGTTGGGTGTGTTGTACGCTTGCCTTAGGTATTGTGCTGCAACCACCTTTCATTTGGAGTTTTAGTTGCTTGTCTTGCCTTGGAATGGCTACCTCCCTTGTCATCTTATCTTTCGTTCTTTCCCTCTCGTCTATTGCTAACCTACCCTTGGCTATTGTTTCAGATGGAGAGTCAAGGAAGAGGTCATAGAGCTGATCGCAGAGGTCGTGGTCGTGGCTAGGCAGTGCCACAAGATCAACAGGATGATTCAGAGCAGCAAGATCAGTCAGAGCAGCAAATGCCACCGCCGTCGCCACCATTCCAACCCCCGATGACAGATATTCAACAGATGATGGCAATGGGGAGTTCATGAGGACTAGACTGCCTACCTTCTCGAGGCGTGTGAACCCTTGGAGGCAGATGATTGGCTGAAGGATGTAGAGAAGAAACTCCAGTTGGCTTAGTTGATGACCAAAAGAAAGTGCTCTATGCAAGCCATCAGTTAAAAGGAGTGCTGCTACCTGGTGAGATAACTTTTATACTGCCCATCAGAATGCTCAAGCTATTACTTGGGAGGAATTCACTGAAGCTATTACAATGTGTAGTAGTGACCGTCTCTGATGAGACTCACATCATTGATAGTTTTAGCTAAAAACCGTCAGTGATGTCAATAGTAGTAATCTCTGACGGTTTTGTCTGAAACCGATAGTGATGATAACTATCACGGACGGTTTTTATAAAACCGTCTGTGACGATGGGTCTAGTATAAGCCATTTTATAGTAGTGTTAATTCGTTCAAAATCATTGAATCAGAGTACATGTTTTCAAAGGTACGCATTTCATTTGAACTATTACAGATGGTTATATACACTGAAACTAAAATTTAAAAAAATATACAAATTCCTACATTAGAAATCATGGTGTCCTATATATATATAAAATATTAACAGGGACACCGTGGTGTCTAAAATGCGTATGTATACATATGTGTGTATGTATATGTGTACCGGAGCTAGTAATTGTCAGTCTTCAGCGCTGTTCGTCAGGTCCAGCAGCCGTTGCTGCAACATGCGCAGCTGCAGATGCATCTGGCCGGCCCCATCGGCAGGCCAGCCAGCCAGCCAGCAGATAAGATTCCAGATCTCGCGCATCATGTATATATGTATATATGTATATATGTATGTTGAGTATGTACGTATACTCTAGCTTTTGGTCAGGTGGGCCGGCCGGGTCGATCGTTTTTGAAATTTAAAAAGCAGCTAGCCCTAGATTTAGGCAAGCAACAATGAAACAAGAAAGCATATATATATATACTACCTATACTAGAGATCGAAGGAATCGCGAGCAGAGGGCCGTGCCACGTCTCTCCTTGCGCAGTCCCGGCTCGATGGCGCCGCTTCGGCTCCCTCGCACGCGGCTCGTGCGGCCAGCTCGGCTCGCTGCTTCCATCGCGCGCCGCGTGGGCCTCCGCTGTGTGTTGCTTGCTTGCTCGCACGTGAGAGGAGAGGAGTCAGGACCCATCCACTGCCCTTTTGCCACCACGATTTGATCTGGCTCCTTCCGTTCCCTTCCCCTTCTTTCCCCTCCCTGAGCTCACCATCCCCATTCGATTCCTCGCTCGACGAATTGGCAGGTGATGTTCTCCAAGAGGCGGGTCGGCATACTGAAGAAGGCCCACGAGGTCGGCGCGCTTTGCGACGCCAAGGTCGGCGCCGTTATCTTCTCCAGCGTCGGCGACCTCTATGACTACTGCCCGCCCAGGACGACGTCTGTGCGCTCTCTATCTCTCTCTCTCTCTCATGTTTCTTGGTCTCTGTTTATTTTCTTCGGAACGAAGGCGACGGGGTAGACCGAATCCGGCCACGTTCCCTCCGCGGAAGAGGGAGTGCTGCTTCCAGTGGCCAATCCATGGGAAAGGCAATGGGAGTGGATCAGACGGCGGCCGCTATCGCGGTTCTGGCGCAGCCGAACCCTGGGGTTCAAGTCCGCTCCCGGCGCTTGGCTTGTGAGGTGTTATGAGTTGAACACAAAAACTGGATTAGTTTGTTCCTTTTGCTATGAACTACGTTAGTACGTTTACTGTTGCCCTTCTATTTCTCTGTCTGATGCAGGAAGAGTTTGATGATCTCAATGCTCATCTATTTGTGCAGCTGCGGTTTCTTAAGAAAAGATCCAAAATTATTAAGACTGTTGCAGCAAAAGATATCGTATTTGCTCTTGCTCACTCAGGGCTTTGCGCTTTTTTTAGTCGTGATTGTAGCTGATGGATCATCACTTATGAACTGGCTGAAAAGAAGTAATAAGAAATTACGAAATGAGAAGAAGGATTCAGAACACAAGGATTTTGATTCTTGTGCTGCTAGCTCAAGATCTACTGTGGATATCTTTGCTTCTAAAGATGTGCATCACGATTTTCTACCCTCAGTTGGGAATTTGAGCAAGAAAAAAAGGCTACCTACTATCAGTACTCAGCAAGGCGATGAAAATATTCAGGATAATCATCCGGAGATAAATATGAAGAAGACAGATGACATGCGGCAAATTGAATCCGGTAATTCTATGAAAATTGATATAGCCGGCAGTTATTAGAAGGAAAGAACAAATTCCTTCAGAACTATGTCAAGACAGATGCATATAGGCATGCAGCATACTATTGTTTATTTACATTCTTTCCCCTGTTTTGCTTACTTGTGCTTTCATTATCTTATGATAAATAAGTATTTGGCTTACTTTGTTTATTTACCTTCTTTCCCCTGTTTTGTTACATGCGCTTTGACTATCTTATAGTTAGTTTTGCCAATCTGTCCTCAATATCGGATGGTTTTTATTTTCCTCTTCAATTCATATCATTTTTTTACAATGGTGCAGTATGTGTTCACACTGAAAGATTATAGTAATTCAGGCCATTCATATTTTGCCTCACTAATCATCTTAGGTTTGTCTGGGGAAGCGTGGTATCCAAAATGTGAATGGTCTTCTTGAGCAGAAACTACTTAAGAAAAGAAAGAAAGAAAAATCTAGAATTGATGCATGAAAAACTGGCCGTAATAGATGACATCCCCATGGACATTGTTGAATTGCTGGCCAGAAATCAGCATGAGAGACAGCTTATGACTGAAACTGATTCTTTTGACATTAGTCAATACTCAATCCAAGATGATTGCACATGATGATTGCCATATAGTAGCTGATGATGATGGTCCAAATTATGTATCAGCTGTGCTTGAAACTAATTTCCAGCCGAAGTCTTTGGCATCAGAAAGTAAGCAGAAGACATCGCAGGTTCATGTATCATCCAGCACACAGGCTACCAGTACGCATCCTCCAAAATTACAGATCCTGTTCATTTGAAGTCTACTCAGGAAAAACAGCCGCATTTGCCCATGAAAGAAGTAGTCACTATCGCCACAAGCCCACCAATATTTTCACAACACAAGGATCAGTATATTGCTGAAACATCAGTTGAGTCCTGGAGCCATAGGGGAACAAGAAAGTTAATCTTGGGTTACACACTATGTATATAAAATCCAATTCTGCGTTTGGTCCTGCATGTAGGCTTACTTCTCTACTCCATCGTATTGTATTTAATACTAATTTTAACATATGGATTACAGCAAGGTTGTCAAGGCGACAAGGCGAGGCGAGGCGCCAGCCCACCGCCTGGACGCCTAGGCGCCTAGGCGGGCGCCTAGGCGAGGATTAGGCGAGGGTAGGGTATATGAGTATATGACATTATCACCAATACAAGAGGAGAGCCGAGAGGAGAGAGGGCCAGAGGAAGTGTCGGGTGAGCAACCAAGAGCAGAGCAGAGGAAGTGTCGAGCAACCAAGAGCAGAGCCAGAGAGAGAGGGCTAGAGGTCAGAGCAGAGGAAATGGGGCGGAGGGTCAGTGTGAGAGGAGGTCACAAGGAGGAAGCGGGCAGAGGGTCAAGCACGAGGAAGACTGGCAGAGGAGGTCGTGATCGGTCGCGGAGGAGCCACTGCATGAAGGAAGGCCACCTGACGGAGGCAAACCATGAGGGAGGAGAAGGAGGAGAAAGGCGACAGGACTTACGGATCGACGGAGCGGAGCCGATGCCAAGCGACGCCGAGGTGGCGGCGGTCGGCGCGACAGCTGGCGACGAGCAAATGGCGAGTAAACCCTAAACCCGATCGCCCGCCGCCTTATCCCGAGTACCTTCCGTCTCCTCGCCAGCGAGCCGCCCTACTCGCCTTGAGACGCCAGGACGGCCCAGCGACGCCTAGGCGCCTCGGCGGACGCTTTGCTCGGCCAAAGCAGGCGAGGCCTCCATGAGCTCCTCCATGCGCCGGCGCCTAGGCGTCGCTTAGGCGACGCCTTAACAACCATGGATTACAGATGACTTCCTCCTTTATAGATAATTGGTGGCTATAGAGCTTTGCATGGCAAACAGATTTTTAATGTTCAGGGATATACGGATGCTCCTGCGATTGAGTTTTCTACACACTCCAAGGTTAGCCGTCATCATTATTGTTCACCTTTTGATTTCACCAATATGCAATAACGAATAAAATCTGTTATAAAACCCAAGATACTAACCTGATGCCTCTAGCATATTATAAATGCATTTGTCTTATTGTTTTTGCATCTGCATAGTACTTGTGCTTTAGATACTACACTCTGTTCCCAGCAGTTTCTATACTCTACGCAGATCAATACAGGGCCTATTGCTTTCCCGGAAAAAAAACCATATTGTTTACTAATTATTAACATCATAGGACTTCCATTCTTGCCTTTACTATTTTACATAGGAGCTCCATTTCCCTATGTTTCATTCAGATATAATAGAACTGTAGCAGTTCTTTACCCAAATGATCCAGGTTTTGTCAGCCCTCTCAGGTTCTTGCTGATATCTTCTGTTTTTTTAATGCCTGCTCATTGCCTGATGAATATATGCTGTGTGTATGCTTTTTAATACACTGCTTTATATCCTGACTTAAGCTATATACAAAATTCTCTTGCGACTTATAGCTCTGTTTTTATGCACAAATTTACAAACCATTTACTAGACTGGCTTCCATATACAGGCTATCAAACCAATTATCGTTAGCTTATTAATTATAGATAAAACATAGGTGTCAGTTTAATTTTTCTTAAAGATTTTGGTAGTGCTTTTCCCATAGAGGCATCTTGCAGAACTCAATTAGTCAGTTTTACGTTTACTTCATTCTTAGTTAACTACGCTACAGCTTGTGAACTTCAGTGAACTACTTAGTGTTGATTATCTTTAATTACCTCTACTCTCAAATTTGTCTGCT
This sequence comes from Guadua angustifolia, assembly GCA_036346375.1. Taxonomy (NCBI): domain Eukaryota; kingdom Viridiplantae; phylum Streptophyta; class Magnoliopsida; order Poales; family Poaceae; genus Guadua; species Guadua angustifolia. Next base: position 43,977 of record JAYEVE010000951.1, read on the forward strand.
CTACTGGGCCAACCAGTATCTGCGTTTTCTTCTAATATATGCGAATCTACAATATAGGTAGAACAAAGAATTAGATGTTATTGCGATGTTCGATGCATACATATATATAAGCTCTTCTTAGTTGTGATCGTAATCAGATAACATTTGCAAATTACAAAGAGCTCAATCGCAGCTGACCAAGCATTGTGCTGGCAAACAAAACCTCGCATCAAGAAATGGTCTTTCGACTATTTCTACAATCCCGCTTACAAATGCCCCCAGAGAGACCAGCGTGCATACAACGCTGCAGCAATGGTTACAACAAACAGAGCTTTTTCCCTTTATAGATGTTTGATGACTATCCAGCTTCTGATGACACATTAGTTTCAGTGTTCACACACTTTTTTTATATACTGCCCGATATCTTACCTCGCTATATGCAAAATTCTCCAATAACTTCCAACTCTCTTTCTACATATGCATTTGCAAAATATTTCTATCTTTAATGCAGCATATATTCGTTGTCAGTATCTTTTGTAAACATCATTTCTGTCTCTAGCTGCTATAAAAAAACTTAAGTTACAGCTAACGCATATAGACTTCAGTTCTACATTTTATCCTATATGTAAGGTTGGTTCTCTACTCCATTATATTATGTTTAATGCTGATTTTAATATAGCGATTGCTATAGAGTATTTTACTTTATAGATATTTGATGGTTGTATATCTTCTGATAACAGATCTTTCTTGGTATTCAGGATAAACGGGTGCTCCAGCGATTGAGTTCTCTACAGACCTCTAGGTTAGACACCACCATTATTATTTGTCTTCTGATTTCAGCAATATGCAATAGCAAATAAAATCTATTATGAAATCTAAGATAGTACCATGATGTCTTTAGCATATTATCAAAACATTCATTTTATTGTTTTCAGACAAATATCAGATAGGACTGATCTTCTTATCAGGCATGTGTTCTATGTCTTTTATTCCTCTTGATAAACACACAATTTGAATACAATAGCACTTACATTATCTCTTTTGCATTTTGCACAGATACTGCTACACATAGAAGCTTCAAACATTTCCCCTTCTGTTGGAACTATCCTAACGCTTTTGTCAAACAGGTCTACAAGCAAATGCTACACATACACCAAGATGTTTGTTGCGCCAGGTGCTCTAATATCCGCTCTTATTAGTCTTTTTCCAATTTAGCTCAATTTTTCCCCTATACTACTCACCTGCCTTATTCTTCCTTATGTCGTGCTTTTCCTGTTCGGCTGTGCTCTATGGTGCCGTAGTGTGCTTCCCTGGAGAGCCAAGAAAATTTGAAGACATGCTTTCCTTGCTAGCTAATGCAACAAAATCCTTTTACTCCAAAATATACATATGAAGATGTTTACGCCAATCACAAAGCCTGCTACAGCATACAGCTAATTAACGGCAAATCATTCCCTTAGCCAGACAATTCTCTTTGCCTGATCACCTGGTATCATCTAACAACATTGTATCTGCATGTTGCCTTACCATAGAGCACCCAGGCTAATCCCAGAAAACTATATGTGTCTCGCATATTTGTTCCTGCTTTACTAATATGTGCACAGAGCAATAAGATAGCTATTGCGCTTTCCGTTTCTTATCTATGCTGCTTTACCTTGTTATCTTTGTGAGAAGCTTTAACAGAAAACTCAGAATAATGGTTCACAACAATGTTGTAAACGAATTACTTCTTATAGCATATATACAATACTATTCCGCTTTCTGTTCCTCGTGCAGAATAGACATCTTTTTCAGATGTTCTCCCCAACCGCCCTCTTGTTTCTATTCGCGTATATGTTTTGTTGGTCCTTTCCTTATCTATAGAAATCATCAATCCAATCAGTAACCTGAAAAACATCAGCGTCATTGCTACAGATAATGCGATCTGGCTATATGCTACCCAAATGATACAATGAAGCCTAAAACCACCGTGTTTTAAAAGCACTAAGCTAACTTCCGCAACATAGTATATTATATACGATTCGCATATTATAGAATACCAATTTTTCACTCATCTATGTATTACCTCCAAACCGTTTAATTTACATAACACAACCATCCCTATATTTTCTTTAATCTACATTCAAACAAATATCTTCGATCCACAAATGAAAAAAACAACGCGCGGCGTATAACGCCGCGTAAATATACCTAGTATATATATATATACGAACACAAAGCTAGCAGAAGCAGAAAAGTCCGGTCCTGTTTGATCGATATATGGATGGATCGCATGCAAGGCTCCAAAACCAACACATTATATATATATATATGCTGGCACTAACATGAGGTTAATTAGGTACCTCACGGGAGAAATCTACATCTGGAGCGGATCACTGCTGCGACGGTCACGGGCAGATTAATCAAGCGTCTATCTCTCTTTACTTTCTATCCGCGTGCGTAAATAATATAATATAATAATAATAATATATATAAAGTGGGGAGAATTCGAGGGCAACCGGGCCGCCACATCACCGGTTTTCCAAAAAAGTTCCCAAAAATTGAAAATCACGGATAGGTCCTTTCATGCTAAATTAGAAATCATGAACGGGTCCTTCTAACAGTTATTTTACAAAAAGGACCCCGTAGTCCGGTTCTTTCGACCTAGGAGATTTTAAAAATTTGAAATCGCGAACAGGTCCTTCCACCGATTATTTTGCAAAAAGGACCCCGTAGTTACGCAAATTCAACGCGGGTGCCGGTTCTTTCGGCTCGGAAGATTTAAAAAATTTTGGAATCACGAGCGGTCCTTCCACCGTTATTTTGCTGGCGCGGTTCTTTCGACTCGGAAGATTTTAAAAATTTGAAATTGTAAATAGGTCCTTCCGGTTATTTTGAAAAAAGACCTATAGTTCCACAAATTCAATTTGTAAAAACTTCGTGCCAGATTTTTTCTCACAGCGTAGCATCGCGCGTGACCCTACCTAGTTACTACAATGCTCCATGCATGCATGCTGCTGCCGTAAGGACCGAGTTTGCTGGAACGGGCCATCCGAAGTACGTAGGTTCGTACTACTACTACTAGCTACCGCCATGTACGTACTAGACTAACTGTGAGCGCGCAATTGCAGATTAGCAGCGGAATTAGAAATTTTCTAATGGTGTACCCATGCCGCGCCGCTCGCCCGGTCTTAAATCACTACTCTAATCCACACATCACTATCATCAGATGTCTGATATCGGTTCTTAAGTTTTTGAAAAAACGATTGTGATAAGTAACCGGAGGGTGTTAGTAATAATCACTATCGGTTACGAGATTATAAGTGATTGTGATGTAGCACTAGAACACATCCGAATCGGTTCTCTCTTAAAAGTGATAGTGTGTGCACGGTCATCACTATCGGTTCTTTTCATAGAAGTGATAGTGATGTGCACGTGATCATCACTATCACTTCTATGAAAAGAACCGATAGTGATGATCCGCACATCACTATCACTTTTAAGAGAGAATCGATTCGACAAGACAGTTATGCATTATCGGTTCGCTTTTTTTAAGCGATAGTGATGATCGTCGCACATCACTATCGCTTGTTGAAAAGAACCGATTCGATGTCGCTCGTGCTTATCACTATAGTGATGGCGTGCACATCACTATCGCTTTTGAAAAGAACCGATTACGATGTGCTATCGCTAGGTTATATATACCACTCAAGACTTGAACTCTTCTCTGTTGTTGCTCAGAGGAGATTTTCTCCGCCACCCGAGAAAATAGCTCATATTGTGTGGTTGGAAGCAATACTTGGGTAAGAAAATTTGAAGTCCTCATGGGTGGGTATTAAGAGGGCAAAATTGAAACCCTATCTTGAGGAGATTCCCTCTTTTGCCCTCTTTTATGTTTTCTTCAAAATGTGATCAGCAATTCTTTAAACCCTTCAATTTTGTAATCGTAATTTCGATATGTCGTCAATAAAGTTTAGGTTGCCTTTCGAATTGTGTACGTGCTTTCAGATTTCACACTCTTTATTTGACAAGCACATATCTATTTAATTTTGTAGTGCGATCTCTGCTTATATGGAATTATTATTGCTATCGTGTGGTAACTATTATTAGAGTTTAGGCGGCGTAACCTCGTCTCCCGCTCGAGGTGCTTATTTATAAATATGCTGAACTAAAGGGCATATTTATAAGTTAGTAGTCTCGAATTGTCCACGCTTTTAGGCGGTTCGAGGATATATGGTTCGAGCAAGTTCTGAGTTGTGTTGTACAAGTTCGAGTAGATTTCGATAGCGTCTCTCGGTGTTTTCGGATACACACCCTCTTGACTGTTGTCGAGGCGTGTATACGGAGAACGGTGAGGAAGATCTTGCGAAATTTTCTCTCGAGTTGTACAACGGCTTAGGAACTTGCGCTAACCATATATCCTCGAATGGGATTAGGACCTAACCTATTTAGAGATTAGGAGTCATCGTTGGTACCCTTGTTTTGTTTAGTTGTAGTAGAAAGATTTGCAAGCTATCGCACTAGCTATATAATTAGATTATTTGATATCATTGTTGATGTTAAAATTTATGTCTCTTATGTAGGGAATTGGAAGCTTTAAACCGGGGAAGAAGCTAGGTATCGATCGGGAGTACATTTATATATCTTGGAACCTGTCCACTATTTTGCAAAGGTAATATTAATTGAAATGATGTCTCAATATTTAAAATAGCTATAGCTAGTTGTCGCTCCAATTTTTCCTTAATTTATCGTGCAAAATTTAATTGCAGATGGACCGTGAGGAATGGATGTATCGAAAAAGCCATGTGAGTGCTGAATTTGAGAGGGTGTTAAGGAGTTCAAAAAATTGCGTAAATCTACATGGTGAGGAGGGTGTAAACTTCATATATTGTCCTTGCATTGATTGCACCAACTGAGGAGATTTAACAACTCATCTCAAATTGAGGACCACCCGATTCGACGTGGCTTCGTGAGGAATTACACATGTTGGATCCATCACGGGAGGTGTAGTACCCTTCCGATATGCAACGAAGATACGGTGGAACCGGATGGCGAGTTGCTTGACCGATATGTTTGAGGAGGATAATTTGGAGCAAATGTTGCGGGATGTGGAGGGTAATTACACGGAAAGAGAGTTTGAAAAGTTTAAAAGCTTCATAGAAAGCGATGCCAAACCGCTGCTCACAAGGTTGCAAAGCGGAATACACCAAGTTGGGTTCGGTCCTTGCATTGTTCGAATCAAGGCAAAACACCGTTGGATGATACAAGTTTCAATGCACTACTAGTTCTTCTATCGGATCTCGCTTCCTGAGGGAAACGAGTTGCCAACAAGCATTTATGAAGCGAAGAAGCTACTATGTCCCATGGGAATGGAAATAGAAAGGATACTGCATGTCCAGAATGATTGCATCTTGTACCGTAACGCACATCGATCGGGGCTGCGCTTGTCGGCTTGCGGTGTGCCCCGGTACAAACAAAAGGAGAAGCGTAACGACAAGAAGCGTAAGAGCCGGGCAACGACGGTGAAGAGGTCACTAAAGGTGCATCGCCAAGGTATTGTGGTACTTGCCCATCATTCCCGTCTGGAGCGGTTGTTTGCAAACCGAGAGGCAAAATTGTTGCGTTGGCATTACGAGTCTCGAAAGAAAGATGGCAAGTGAGACACCTGCCGATTCGGCTCAATGGAGAAACATCGATTGGAAACATGAGGAGTTTGGTGCGAAATGAGGAACATAAGATTTGGGTTGAGTGCAACCGGAATGAATCTGTTTGGTAACATGAAGCGATCGTCACAAAGACTGCCGATTCATAGTGTATCTACAACCTCCCTCCTTGGTACGTGGTATGAAGCGGAAGTATATCATGATGTCATTACTAATCTCGGGACCCAAACAAATGGAAATGATATTGATGTGTACCTTGCACCATTGATCGAGGATTTGGTAAAATTGTGGAATGAGGGGGTCGCCGTGTGGGATGCGTAAAAGAGAGCATTTCACCCTACTGACTATGGTATTTTGCACCATAAATGATTTCCGGCCCTTGGTAATTAAGGTGTTACAGATTTAAAGGAGCCAAAGTGTGTCCTATTTGTGAAGAGGAGACGAGAGTCTATGGTCATTGAATTCTAAGAAAACTGTGTATATGGGTCACCGTGAGGTTTTTACCTCGAAGTCATCGATACCGTAAGATGGATGACAAATTTGATGGGAAGAGGGAAGTCCGCTCGCACCGCATGACCTATGAGTGGAAGCCAAGTATATTCATGTGTAGAGGATATCGATGTTGAAGACGGAAAGAGTCAGAATCTGTTAGATCCTAGGACCATTTGGAAGAAGAGGTCAATATTGCAGGACTTACTGTGATCGAAGGAGTTAGATGTCCGCATTGTATTGATGTTATGCATGTTGAGAAGAATGTCTGCGACAACTTGGTTGGCATCCTGCTGAACATACAGGAAGACCAATGATGGTGTCAATGCTCGTCGCGACATGGCCTACATGGGAATCGAGGCCCAGACTTCCAAATGATAGAGGAGGATGGAAAAGGTCCGTACATCCTCGTTGCATGCTACACCTGCCCAAGAAGGAGAAAGAAGATCTCTGCAAATGTCTCCAAAATATTAAAGTTCCATCGGCTACTCATGAACATTAGTAAGCTTGTGTCTATGGATGATTTGAAGTTGTTGGGCATGAAGTCCCATGAGCGCCATGTCTTGATGACCCAAATGCTCCCGTTGTAATCCCAAATATTCTCCCGAGAGGATGTCGGGTTGGCAATCACAAAGTTGTGTTATTTCTTCAATGCGATCTCTGCGCAGTTATTGACCCGATGTACTAGACAACTCACAGAGTGAGGTGGTGCGACTCTGTGTCACCTTGAGATGCATTTCCCACCGCCGTTATTTGACGTAATGGTCCACCTTGTTGTTCACCTTGTCGAGAGATTAAGATATGTGGATCCGCTTTCCTCGCTACATGTATCCGCTCGAGAGGTACATGGGTATATTAAAGTCGACGTGAGAATCGGTTGAAGCTTGAGGGTAGTATTGTTGAAGGTTATGGGACTGAAGAGGTTATTGAGTTTTGCATGGACTACCTGGGTAAAAGACAAGCAATCGGTGTTCTTGTATCTCGTCATGAGGGCAGACTTGCTGGTAAAGGAACCGTTGGGTCCAAACTAATGAGTCCGAGGTTTGATATGTATTGCAAGGCGCATTTCACGATCTTGCGAATAAGCGCGAGGTTCGTCCATACATTGAGCAAAGATAAGTTGATATTACGGAAGAGAATCCACAAATGGATGAGCTTTCCATCGCACAAGAAACACAATGATCGATTCCTCACATGGTTCAAAGAAAAAGCGGAGGTCTCCTTTAGTGAGAATGTAAAATGGTTGGGTGACGGACCAAGATTTAATGTATGAGATATGGCAGGGTACGATATTAATGGTTACACCTTTTACACCGAGTCAAGATGCCAAGAGTATCTTGCCCAAAAGCAGTTGTGTGAGTATAAATGCTTTCTCGATGATCATCACTTTCATGCTCTCCCCAACCACAATGAACTCCTACTATGGGCCGATCGAAGAAATTTGGGAGCTCGATTACGGAATATACTAAGTTCCATTGTTCGATGTAAGTGGGTGCGACTTCCACATGGAGTGAAGGTCGACAAGAGAGGCTTTACTATTGTGGATCTCGGTGAGACTCGCCACAAAGATGATCCGTTTGTCCTTGCAAAGCAAGCAACTCAAGTCTTTTACGGCGCGATCCGGCCAATCCGAGGTTGCACGCCGTTCTTCATGGCAAGAGACGGATCGTAGGAGTTGAAGATGTTGTAGATGAAGAAGAGTATAACCAATTCGATGAGATACCTTCATTTGCAGATGGGGCTTGTCTTAGCGGGATGATTTACACACATGGAGCCAATTACATGCGAGTAGATCATCATGAAGGGCAGATTGTAAATAAATGGACTATTATAATGTATGTAAAATAGTTTGCAACGCTTTCAAAGTAAAAAATCCAAGGTGATTAATTGTCGTTTGGAGGCTTCGATTGAAATGCATGCAATTTCTTTATGCTCTGCACTTTGTGCCATATGTTGTGAAAGAAAATTCCATTTGACAAAATTATTTTTGGGAAAGGTTGTAAATAGTCGAAAGCTCATTTCTCGAAATTTTCGACAATTCCAGATTAATTTGAAAAAGTTTTGACTTTTCTACGCTTTTACGCACAAATCATGTCTCTGAAATGAATTTTAGCATATTTCTTGAATGAAGTCGCTTTTCCAAAAATTCTTTATGGAAAGTTTTGCAAGATCTTGAAATATGTTTTTGCATAATTTCAAATAATTCCAATGATATTTGCAAAAGTTTTACACTCTTTGATCTAATTCGAAAATGTACAAAGATGCATGGTTTGTCCGAAAGGCAATAGTGCAATGAACTACATCGATGTCGAGTTTTCATTATAAAAGCGATACTAATAATAAAGCATCAAGATCGGTTTTATTAAAAAGTGATACTAATGATAAAGCATCAATATCGCTTCTCTAAAAAGTGATACCGATGACTAACATCGATGTTTGCTTATTATTAAGCGATACTAATGATAAAACATCAAGATCGGTTTTCTTAAAAGAGTGATACTAATGATAAAGCATCAAGATCGCTTATCTTTGAAAAAGTGATACTAAAGAGTGATATCGATTGTCGCTTTTGTAACAAAAGTGATATCGATGCTCCCCGCTCCACGCTTAACCCGGCCCATTCTCGACCATAGCCATTCGGGCGCTTGCGCCCTGCTCCACGCTTAACCCTAGCCGCCCCCGACCTTCCCAAATCCAGTCCGACTCCAGTCCCGCCGCCGCCTTCTCCCGCCCGGCTCGGTGCCCTGCCTCGCCCGTCATGGGTGCCTCGCCTCGCCCAGCGCAAGGTGCCTGCCTCGCCTCCGCCCTGTTGCCACGCCTCGCCTCGCCTCAGCCCGCCCGCCTCCCACCTCCGCCTCAGTGCCTGCCTCGCCTCCCCGCCCCATCACCGGTGCCTCGCCTCGACGAGCCACCGCCTCCGTCTTCCTCACCTACTGGTAAAGCCTCCTTCAATCCTTGTATGTGGGGCTTGCAAAGGGCCGACCGTCTGCTGACAGGGACCTTGCATGTGGGGGTTGATTGTTCTGTGAGGATTTGGGTTAAGGTTGAAGTTTTGACAACAAAATTATCTTTCACCGCTGCAATACTTGGTTAGATCATTTTGTTGTTGGCTATAACTTTGTGTAATTTGTATTGTATATGATAGATTGCTTCTTGTCATTAGGTTTTGATGGTCCGATAGCCTCCTCGTCAATATTCAAGATCAATTTGTGCTATTGTTTGCCCATACCTTAGTCTGTTTCATTGTCCAAGAAGTTATTTTCCATTGGAATCGATTCTCTTATTAAGTGGTAGTCTAACCGCAATGATTCTTTTATTAAGTCTGCTGAATCTAAATTTCCATATATATATCTAGTTCACTGTTATAGAATGACAAATTGATTAAGTTCTAAAACTGCCAAGTATTGAATCTATCAATTTGTGGTAAGGTTTTCACAAACTTGTCAATATCTTGCCCTAATGGCGAGGACGGCCTTTTAAGGCAACCCGACATCTGAGAACAACATAAATGATTAATTTGATTTATGCTAGATGTACTGATACTTTGATTTTCATGACTTTATACATGTTCCTACCACTGTTTTTGGTATCCTGGTGTAGGACCTTATATTTTGTCATGCTTCAAAGTTTAAGAATGTGTTTTACTAGCTATTACATTCCATGGTTAAAGCAAGTGTACTTGAAGAAAATTAAAACCGAAAAATTAACGGTGTATCATGTGAATTATTCTAATTTACAGTGAATTTTGAAATTTCTACTTTTATTGATCAGTTTCTATGTATATGTGAGATTTCTATGTATGTGTGAGATTTCTATGTATATGTGAGATTTCTATCTACGTTAGAGTTCAAAATGCGTAACATACGTCTCCCGTTCGAGAGTACTTGTTTATGAATATGCCATTTCAGCATATTCATAAGCAAGCAGTCTCGAATTGTCCACGTTTTTTGGACAATTCGAGGATATGTGGTTCGGGCAAGTTCCTGTGCTATATTGTACAACTTCAGAGTTGATTTCGGTAGCGTTTCCCTGGTGTTCTCCGGATACACACCCCTCTTGACCTGTTGTCGAGACGTGTATCTGGAGAACAGCGGGGAGATGCTGCCGAAATTTTCTCTGAAGTTGTACAACGGCTTAGGAACTTGCTCGAACCACATATCCTCGAATGGGATTAGGACCAAACCTATTTAGAGATTAGGGGTTATCGTTGGTACGTATTTAGTTGGTCAACAGATATTGCATGTTATGTCACTTACTAACTTGACCTTCTATACCAAATCTGATAGTAAGTTATCTCTAATTTTTTTTCCTTCTTGTGTTGCTATTCTTGCAAGTATCGAAAACCACCCTATTGTTCCCATTGTCTTGCAAGTATTATTGCCATTGCATTAGTACATTAATGCTCAAATTCTCTGTTGATGTTGTGAAATCTGAAACTTGTTGGTATAAGTAAACATCTGCTAGTGCTAAATTCACTTGTCATATGGAATGGGCTTTTGTTTTTTTATCTGAGCATAGGTTAGAGTTTAAGTTGCGAAACCCACATGTATCCGTTCGAATTTAGAGATTAGAAGTTATCATTCGAACTTATTTAGTTGGTCAATAGATATTGCAGGTTATGTCGCTTACTAACTCGACCTTCTATACTTAAATTGCTTATAAGTAGCTGAGCAGATCTATGAATTATCTGTTGATCCTTTACATGATTTATTGTCAAGTGCACATAGTAGCTTCAAATTGCTTTCTCTCATGTCAAACATATGACGTTATCAGATAAGAAAACTCAAAATGTCGCAATTAGAGAGCATCGGCTCATCGCCAGATAGAGTAGATGGTGCTTCTGAGGGGCCGAGTAAGGTGAGGAAGGCTCGAGGACCAAACAAAGGGGGCCACAGGAGAACGCATACAGGTTCTCCACTTCAATGCCACGGGTGCAGACGGGCCCTCCTAAATCTGTGGCGCGATACGGCCATTCCTTGGCCAAGCTGGTGAGGGAGAGAGTGCCCATAACAATTAAAGATTGGAGAAAAGAAGTCGTGCCGAAAGCGTAAGAATCGTGTGGGACGAGGTTAAGGGTAAATGGATTATACAGAGGAAGATGAACCCAACGCGAGGCAGACGCCTTGAAGAGGATGGGTGTGGCCTTGAGGCACTTCAAGGCCCTTATGCACAGCAAGCACGTCTTTGAAAGGCCGTACACCATTCGAGAGGTATCCATTTGTGACCCCCGATGTTTGGGCGAGTTCACGAGGGTGAAGGGTACGCCCGAAGGAAGCGGTGAGAGAGAGGAACACCGCTGTCAGAGGCGTAACACGCACCCGCACCACCTCAGACAAAGCGGCTATGAGGGAAGAAGGCGAGTGGGCGCGACTAGCCGAGGAGTCGCTCACTCGGGACGGTGATGCCTTACTCCCACATATCGAGGAGCGCACATAACCGGTATTAGCGAGGACAAAAAACCCTTACAGCAAAGCTTGTAGTTGTAAACCACCGCTACCGCTCAAGTCGTCTCTACCATCGTAAGACATCTAACTTAGTACAATACAATTGACCCAACTTGTTGTATTTCAAATCTAATTCAGTGCTCGCTTATTACAGGAAGAGGTAAGCCAAATAAAAGAACAGGGACCTTCCCGAGCCAAGGGTCAAGGACATCCTGTTGTCTCGTGATCTGGAAGTTCGACCATAAGGGCGGTGCTTGCCGAGGGCGAGACACACGAAGAAGTCCTACTTTCAAGATGACGCCGCGAGTGCCGTATCAAGGTCGTGGGAGGCACGTGCGGAGCGCCTTAAGGACACATTAAGGGAGCGGTGAGGGAGGAGATTAAGGAGGAGATGAGGGGGGAGATGATGGCACGTGAGGAGGAGATAAGAGGGGAGATGATGGCACGTGAGGATCGCCTGAGGGCCGAGACGATGGCGATGATTTCCCGTGAGTCGAGCGATGCCCTCGACTCTCATGAGAAGCCTGTGTCGACCTAGCAACATGCGGTTCCAAAATGATAAGACCGGTCCTCGGTGAAGGTAATAATTAATTTTTCCTGAGTTAAAGCTACGAGTGTAACTCCCGCAATGTTTTTCTCGTTGTACACTTCTTGCGAGTGCTCGCTGGTGCTGCTCACCATCCCGACGGAGGATGAATTTCCGCCGAGGTCGACGCTGGGTTGCATTTCCATGCAACGAGACCGACACTGCTGCATGGTTAGCTTTGTGGGGAAGGGCTACATGAGGGTGCAGTGGACTACGCCCACGAAGACTTCTTATCACATGTGCTCGATTTCCCCCAACGAAGATATCACCACTCTCGCAAGCACGCATGTCGCTCATCAAGTGGCCCACGACGGTGTCAGTCTTGGTCAAGGTAAAAAGTCCCTCCACGCCTCTCTACCATTCCAAAGATTACTTCAAGAAGTTAAATATATATCGCGTTTCAGAGGTTCCTCCTGCGCCTCGCCTCGCCGCCTCCGCCTGCTGCTCCACGCCTCCTCTGCGCCTCGCTCGCTTCTCCACGCCTCCGGGCCGGGCGCCTCCTCCCGCCTCCTCCCCAGGCTCGCCTCCCTGCCTCCGCCTCGCTTCCTCAAGGCCAAGGCCGCCTCGCCTCCCCTGCTCGCTTCTGCGCTGCTCCTGCTCTCGCCTCCCTGCCTCCTGCTCCCGCCTCCCGCTCCCACTGCTCCAACCGAGTGACACAGAGCGAGACTGACGTGTAAAAGGACAAACACGACACCAGAGAACCGCAGGAGGCCTCCGAGACTCCTTCCGCCAAGAGGGCAAAGCCGACAGAGGCCACAACGCCTTTAAGGTATCTCAAAAGCCCATCGCCTGATCTCGAGACTCCTTCGCCCGTAAAGAAAAGTCAAGACAGCCACAGTAACTTTGTATGATTATAAGGCCTACGAGCATGGAAAGCCCTTGATTGCATCGCATTTAACCGAATGATCTAGGCAGTGGGCTCGTGATCCTCCATGGATGGTACCTTGATAAGGTGAAGGGGAAGAGCGCCGAGTCGACTTCAACGTGAAGTATAAAATGGTACATTTTCACCGTGACGAGAATGGAACATTCCCGCCGCTTTTGAGGATCTATTCCGTGTGTACCAAATGAAAGCCGCCGATATTTCTACTTTACGATCATGGACGCCGTGAGTATCACACCATATAGCTTGCGCCATGACTTTTATAGGATTTTGCATTATGTTTTCTCACATTCAACATGAGTTGCGCGGATAATGAGACAACGAGCCGTGACGCATCTACACGGTTGGGTTTGTCGACTTTAGCTTGTGTTCATGATCATGGCTAGGCTTCAACCGTGTTCGCTGTTAGCTACATCAAGGGGTATTGCATGCCGAGTCTAATAAGGACTTCATTGTATTGCCGCATCACGAGGAGTAAGTAGTACTTTTCGATTCAATTACTTGTAGCGTACTTAAAACCGTATGTGAACTTATTTCCTTGCACTACATTTTATTTAATAAGCAACCATTGGGTTCTACTCGTCCTCGCTCCAAGTGAAAACACACTACACATTTAACTCGACGAGAAGAGACCGATGGCATACGCGATCAAGCCTCCTTTGCGTATAAGCACATTATTGTAACCTAACACATCTCGAGGAATTTAACTACGCTTATTTTTTTTGACTCAATGGTGCTCTCCAATGTATGTAGTGTTGAAATATTTGCGATGAGCACAATGAAACATGAACAGCATACGTAAATAACTATGAACAAATTATCCATTATGCCAAGAACATATGATAAAATCATGACTTCAACAGAATAAAGCTTGTAAGCAAAATAATTCATGATCCGATCACATATAAGCATAGCATCTAACATGGATAATAGACAAACTAAACAAACCAACAGACGCTTCATGGTTAAATTAGTTTCTTTTGCTCTCAGATTTAAGAACCTTGATGGGTTGCTTCAAAGAAACCCTCCAACATCAAAATT